>BCLH01000575.1:1874-19034 GCA_001602315.1 Zoysia pacifica
GCGCGCGCGTCGACGCCGTCAACCTCGATTCCCAGCCGCGCGAGACGACAGCCTGCATCGCGCTCTGCTCTGCGTCGGACTCTGTGCCGTTCTGCCGTCTCCGCGTCTCAGCGTCGAGTCGTCCGTGTTGCAGCTGCCTCGATCCCGTCGCCGCACCCCGTCTGTCTCGGAGCCGGTCGTCGCGTGCGCCGTCTCCTACCGTCTCCAGTACCTGCGTCAGTCCGGTCTCCGCTTGTCAGGCTGGATTGCTCCTGCGTCGCGGTCACTGCATGCCATCTACTGTCACCGCGTCAGCTCATCACCACGCCGAAGTGCTAGAGCCGGGTTTGGTTTCTTCGATCTCCAGTGCGATCTCCGGTCTCCGATTTCTAATTTCGTGGTGAGAATTCCTCTCTCTTAAATTCCTTTTCCTTTCTGATTAATTGTTAGATTAATTGCAAATTAATTTCTGCGATTAATTATTCTACAATTAATTTAAATCCTTGTAATCTCGATTGTCTACAATTTCCGTGGCACCCGTTTGATCTCTGATTAATCTCGAAATTATTCTGTTAATTTGTCCCGTCGCGATTATTGTGTAGGGTTGTTCCGGGAAATGTTTTGCACGTGTTTAGTCTAGTAATTTCGATTTAGATTCTAATTTCGGTTTTATTCTTTGTCATGTAATTAGTGTCTAATCCCTGTTGTTCGTGTGGTGATTAGCTGCTGTCCCTGAGGAGGAGTTCTGCGAGCCAGCTCAGTTCGACGACCCGAATCCCGACTTCGATCCCGATTTGCTAGGCAAGCCGCGTTCCTTGATCATTTTGTTCCCAGCATTTTAAACTGCATGTTTTGTTTGCAACCTTAATTGGCATGCCAACTATTTTAAAATGTGCTAGCAACATTCCTAAGCCGTGCCTGTTTACTGTTCCACAAATATTAACCCTAGGATTGCCTTAGTACATTTAATTTACTTTTATGCTTAGCCAAGCTTAGTCGCATTTATTTTTAACTCACACCTATCACTATAAAATAGAATTTGTGTAAATGCTTTTGTACTGTGCTTCAAATGTGTGAGTATTGCAAATAACTA
Source organism: Zoysia pacifica (assembly GCA_001602315.1). Lineage (NCBI taxonomy): Eukaryota > Viridiplantae > Streptophyta > Magnoliopsida > Poales > Poaceae > Zoysia > Zoysia pacifica. The sequence goes on from BCLH01000575.1 coordinate 2,947, forward strand.
TACATAACTATTTAGCGGGGGCAGGAGGCAGTATGAGGAGCTGGGGGACTTTCGAGAAGTCCCTATGAGAGTACCTGTGGCGGGTACACTGGAGGCTTCGGCCTTGGCGGCGAGTTGTTGGTCGTTAGAGTTGTGGTTGGAGAGATGACTGTCCCGGCAATTAAGGACCGAGTCCTACGAGCCTTGTACGCTCAGTTGACAACCATGCACACCACGTTACCCTGTATGGGCAGTTGGCTTGATCTTGAAGCTTGCCGAGACTGGTTGTTTACCCGTGGGTTGGCGGTGTAGTGTTAGTGTGGTGTTGAGCTTTGACTCCCCACATGAGTTCGAGATACCCCACCTGATCAGTGGTAGGCTCTTCACAGCTCCAGGACCTGATTGCGTAGGCTTTTGGGATCCCTATCCTGGAGGACGGATGACGCCAGTTAAAGCTTGTGGACGGGTCTTGTGTGTTCGTCGCGGCTACGACGGTAGTTCCCGATGACGCATCCCGTGGGTCCAGGTGCATAACCTCTACAGAGTTTTAGTCGATGCGCATTGCCACGTCCTTTTGGAAGGACACCACCCTGAGTTGTGCTCCTCGTTGAGTAGTTTTGTTTTTCTCCCTCCTCTCCTTTTCTAAATGTTTTTGACTCCGGCCTTTGAGCTGTGGCCGAGTGTGGGGATTACATCGGCATTAAAATGAACCCTCGCCCGAGATAACGGAGATCTCTGCGGGGCAAGATAATAAAATTTGACAAGTTTGAAAATAAAGCTTTATTGCATACTTTAAATAAAATAAAATGTTTAAAACTTGCATTTAGTACTTGAGCCATGCCCTTACCCTTGAAACCTTTTGCATGCATGCATTGTTGTTAGGTAGTACGCGGTTTGCTGAGTATTCGTACTCACGGCTTTCTAATTTGTTGTTTTCAGAGGATTCTCTCAGTTTCGACTTTGACTACGTCTTTGACGGCCCGTGACGTCCGCTCCTGCGCTCGAGCTAGCCTGTGTGGAGGAGGTTCGCTACTGTCGCCATGTTGATGCTTCCGTCGCTGCTTTTGTTGGTTTCACAATAGAGATATATCCGCTCTGAGATATTTCCGGCCTGCGTGCCGATGGACCCCTTTGGAGGATTACATTCTAATCATTTTACTCTGATCTGCTAATTTTCTAATTTGTTTCTTGTTTAATATTTCTGTTATGGTTCTTTGATTGATCGCTTGTGATATCGTGATTGCCAAACTACTGGGATCGGCAACGTCACGTGAGATCGGGACTTATCGAAAGGTAAGTGAAAACCCGGTCGTTACAGTAAAGGTATCGGATGTGGCCAGCGAGAAGATATAAATGCTATTTCAATGCGGGCGGCACAAAGGACAGGTGGCACGTGGATGGGCATGCGGCGGTCTGGCGAGTGGCGACGAATGCATGCCAGGCGCGTGGTGGAGCGCGTGATGGCGCTCACGTCGGTGTCGCACGGTGGCAGTCGGAGAGAGGAGAAGGGGAAGAAGATGGAGGTGCAAGGAAGCTGGGCTGGGCCACGCAGAGGGAAGAGAAAGGAGGTGGGCTGCGCGGAGGCTGGCCGAGGGGACGAGGAAGGGGTTTTGGCCCAGTAGGAGATTAGAAAATGGAATTTGAATATTTCTAGGATCTCAATTGAAGAGATTTGATTCAATATTCAAAATAAATTTAAATAAAATAAGCAGGTGAAATTCAGATAAAAAGGAAAAGGGGTCAAGCACTTGTTGACACATTTCACATTTTAAAATTTTTGAAATTTCTAGCTTAGACAGTTTTTAATATAGATGAATTTTTTGTTCTTTTGAGGGAGAAAGGTGAGAAAAAGAGAAGAAAAAAATGTCAAAGTTTTTAGTTAGCGATAAATTTAAATTTTTGAGTTTTAATTTGATGTCAAAATTTGGATCGTTACATGATTATACGGTGCTTTTTCCCAACGGCTGTATGTTCACAACAAAGCCAGGGTGTACGTTCACATGTGGTGGGGAACGCTTACCAGATATTTACCATATCTTTGGAACTTCAATTCCTCCAGGCGTAACATTTTTCTATAACAAAATTTAATAAAAAAGAACTATATGAAAAAACATATTTTGAAACGCACTGTTATGTTCCTAAGATATTTTTCTTTGTGACACACACATGGATACACGTGTTATTACAAGATCGAGTCATATATTGTCGAATAATACTATCTGTCCTATATTCTAGGATATTGATAGGTTGGCACCGCTTGATGTCGTGATGTCCAACTGCGCCGCTTGTATGAGATGAGATAAATAGTTAGTTTCTGCTACAAGACATTGAAGAGTTTTGGTAGCTCATAGCTTTACCAGTGGCAAGCATTCGAGAGTTTTGTAAACTACTTGCATGAAAATCCAATCGCCAGTTGAACTGGTGGCAGTTCCATTTCCATAACAGGACATGATTTCGTGGGAGTGGGATGCGTAGGGAATCACAGTTGTGCTGCAAGGCCCGTTGGCCACGGGTTCATTGCAGTTGCGTGGGTTCTCTCGGTACCTGAAGCTTCCAATTATTTCATGTGGTGTGGGTTCTCTCGGTACCTGAAGCTTCCAATAATTTCATGACCGTTGAAACAAACAAGTGTAGGTACACAAACTGGACGTGCGAGGTTAGGAGGCTACGTCTGCAAGAGCTCCAGCCGCTGTAATATCTCTGCCTCTAGATGTGGGAACCGGCAGCATTAATTGTTCAACGGACCCGTACGTGAGCTAATCCGCTTTACAGAGCATGCTGCAATCCAAAGTGGCTCGTCGTACCTGATCTTCCAACACAGTCACGTGTGCCACAGTGTTGAGAAGACCTGGTGCCGTCTGATCTGTGCTCAATCAACACCTCACACGAGCCAATGCCTGTGTCTTGTTGATACTAGGAGATACGACTGGTGCAGGTTAAAGTCCGTAAATTAGACCAACTGTTTTGAACCTACGGTCCTCAAGCAAGTAATAGTGATGCTTAGAGAATGATTCAACAGCGGCCACCTCAACGAGGTTCTAGAGAAATCTAACTTGGTGGTGCATGAAGCTATGAAAGACACTGATGAGGCTAATATTGTAAACAACAAGAATATAGAACTTGATGACTGTTAGTAACAAAAATTGTCAATGTTAGAATCATTCCAGTTCGGATTGTGGAGGAAGGGACTCCATCAATGAAGCAGCTCCAAACAATCCTGTAGTGGTTGATACTGTTCCTAGGAAAGATGCAATGGTTGAGGAAAGTGACAACTACATAACTGATAAAAGTGAAATGATGGCCACTGAGGACAGTCAAGAAGAGGATACAGTAGAGGAAACAGCTTCTCAAGAACCTTGATTTTGCCAAAAAAAAAATCCGGAACCTTGATTTCAGTCCCCCTTCTTTTTCTAGTTTATTTTCCCTTTTTCACTCTTTTTTATCTTCAATTTTTCTTCCTTTCTGTATTTTCTGCTTTGCTGCAGGGGGCTGTCATCTCTAACTGATATCGACTTGCCTGGGACTAAAATGCTTTTTTGTTATTGTTATTGTTATTGTTATTGTTGTTGTTTTTGAGGTATTATCATCATAGGACAACCAAGAGCCAAGGAGAGGGTGATGGATTTGAAGAGTCAAAAGCAACAAATCAAAGGACTTGAAAAAGGTGAATGGTACGGAAGGCATTAGGATAAGTGAACGTCTAAGCAGCAATTAGGACCAGAAGTTGGGTGATAGAGCTGTTGAAGAGTGGCGGCCAGGAATGAGAATTCATTGATCAGGTCATGTGATACTGACAATAATATCAAGAATAATGTTGCTTGTGAGAAAATTTTACTATGGGTAATTCTGAAATTGAGGTCATAAAAAATATTGAAGTTATCAAATGCCTACAAGCACGCACGATCTTGAAAAAAAATTCCTACAGCAGGCTAGAGTTTACTTGGCTTTTACTGCTAATAAAGACAACAAGCCTGGTGACTTTACTGAACCGGTGAATCAATTTGACACTGAATCAGAAATACTCACAGAGTTACTACAAGATGATGATGAGGAGGATAACATTCTAGACTTGTTTGATACATCATTGTCTAAGAGCTAACTTGTTAAACCAAGGAGAGGAAAAAGAAGAGTGTTTCCCCGTCTTTTAAATCTAAAAGAGGGGTAACACGAAACACTCAATTTTGAATGACTAGGGGGTTAGAATTCCTTGATAAACAGAAGTTTCTAAAATAAATTATTCATGAGGAGAAAGTTGACATTATTGATATTCAAGAAAACAATAATAAGTTTTGTTACTCAGGTTGGTTGTACAGCATAGCAGGTAACAGACAATTATGCTGGAGCTATGCGGAGCCTAGATGTAGCTGGTGGAATCTTAGTAGGTGTGAATTTAGAGATGTTCGATATCAATGACGTCTGGGAAAGTGAATACATGGTGACAGTGCTTGTGTCACATAAACTACATGGTTTCAAATGGAACCTAGTGGTGGTTTATGGTGATGAACAGGATGAAGGCAAAGAGAAATTCTTGTGACTTATCTTTATGCTATCATAGGAGCAGTTTTCCTTTGCTTATTGGTGGTGAGTTTAACATCCTCAGCAGGGAGGAAGAGAAAAATAAGTCCTTTAACTCTGCTGATTGGAAAGGCCATATTTCTACAAAACACTAATATATAACGGGTCTCTTCCAGCTAGACGCAAAACAAGCATTGATACATGGCAATATAAGCTATGAAGGTTAAGAAAAATCTAAAGGGAAGGAATATAATTGTGGAAGGTAAATATAAGAATCTCAAGAATTCTTTAATAGAGAAAATTACAGCAATTGACAAAAAGAGTGAACAATGGGAGACAGGGCTGTCAAAGAAGCTCGAAGCGAGTGAGCTACTTGTGTTCAACTCATTAAAAGCTCGATTCAAGTTTGGCTCAAACATTAAACGAGCCAAACTCGAGCCTCAGGTAAAGCTCCTGTCGAGCTCGAGTTCGGTCAGGCTCGTTAAGAAAAATAATCATTATTTATTTTAATGGCTAATTTATCAATTTAGTAGTCAAACAACCTTTTATATTATTTTTATAATGATTATTTATTTATTTTTGGTTAACGAGTCTAAATTGAGCCGAGCTCGGACATGCTCGAGTTTGAACCGAGCTGTGCTCGAGCTCGAGTTCAAGCTCGAACTTCAAACTAGTTCATTCGAGCTCGGCTCAAGTTGAACTCGTGCTCGAGCCTGGATGACCTATGCTCGCTCGAGCTTGGCTCGTTGACAGCCCTAATGGGGGATATCAGTAGAAGAAGACAGGTAAAACTAAGACAGTGAGAATCAGCACAAAACAATAATGAGGGAAGAGGAAATTAAGTTGAGGCAGAGATCCAAAGAGGAATATTTTGGAGGGAGATGATAATTCTATCTGTTGAATGCCAAGGGGAGAAGGAGAACAACTAGGATTCACTCCTTAAAGCATAGTGTTAGGACTACCTGAGCACCTTATGTACCCACTCTATTGAGTTTTTTTTTTAGAAGGAGAAGACCGTGTAGAAGATGATGATAATGTTTTGGATTTTCATTCTGGTCTCAAGTTTGCTTGTACCTTTGGGCTATGGTTTCTACTGTCTGCTTTGCCTCTAGCTGGCTAGATGGTCTTAGATGATAGTATTCCTAGCCATACTATCGTTAAAGCTTTGCATTAGGTATATTGTTTTACCTGAAAGTATACTTTCGTAATAATTGTTTTGAACATTGTGCATATCAGCTACTGATCTAGGGACTAATATATGTTGCATAGTGGGTCCTATATGGGGGTTCGATACCGTGTTGGTTCTAGTTGACAAATGTAATTGCAGGTGTATCAAATACTCTAGGAGTACATGATATCCGACAGAACGAATGATATGCTGAAAACAGAAGGCTATACGAAGCTTAAAAATTGGATCCTGATCCACGCGTTGAAACCTTCTACTGGTACAAAGGATCCTGATCTGCATGTTGTCATGCCAGTCTGGCCATTGCGATGCATTGCCATGTTAGTCATCTAGTTACAAAAGTAAACAGAAAGCTCATTATCCTCTGCATGCCAAATCTTGCAGAGGAGCAGCTGACAATAAGCTGCCAGAGCAAGAGAAAGGAATAGTTTTTGTGGTAATATGCTGCTGGAATTTGCTTGTAAATCACATTTTGGTTACTAAAAACTAATAGCCTCAGAGGCCTGAGTTCAGTTCAGTGTTTTGGTTGAACGGTCTTTGCAGTGCTGCAACGGCACCCCAGAGATGGGTCCTGCAAGGTAGTGGCCTTTTCGGTGTCATACAGTGTGCCCCTCTCTTGATTTCTAACGGGCACTTTGATGGCTTGGGAGCTGGGCCATTCGTGTTCACAGCCCAAGGACGTAGGAGGCATGGAGTCTTGGCGGCGGGTAGTAGATCCCCCCTATTTTTCGGATCGTTGTTGTTGGCTGTTGGGTTTAGCTGTGTGTCGTTATTTCTCTTCTTGTGGAGTTGAGATGTGTTTTTCTTTGTTTTCGGCCAGATTATATGCTCCTAGGGATAATCTTGTATTTTTTTTTCTTGTTATATCAAAAGAAACGGGCACTATCTTGTGCCATTCGTTCAAAAAAAAAAGTGACTAATATTTCCATATAGTGATCAAAGTACCATGATGACTAATTGTCATTCTTCTTGTAGTGTCATACCATGACACCCAAAGAATAAAGGCAACCAGAAGATACCAAGTACATCAATCAAGTCCAATAGTATAAGAGGGTATTTGTATGCGTTCAAGAATAAATAGACTTCATGTTACTGTAGTGATACATCTCCACCATTGATTTCAGATCCGAAGGCTGTGGGAGAGGTAAATTCTGGTCCACTGTAGCTCCACTGAATTGAAAACTTCAATTCAGGGGACCCCGATCCCAGCCAAAGCATGTGTAGCTTTTACAGGATCTCGACCCAGATATATGTTTCATAATATAAGTTTGCAAAAATTGTAGTGATCAGAGGAAGAGGACAAACAATAAAATAATCTATGGCATAAAAAAAAAACCACAAACAGGGAACTAGTAATATTGTTCTGAATGAAATAAGAAAAGACCGGCTCTTTTCAAAAGAAGAGTAAAGAAAAGACAGCGTGGGTAAAGGGGCAAGCTCGAAATCTTGTGCCTTTTCTGAAGAAACTCGTTTAGCTGTTGAAAAAGTTTCATAGTGGCGTGGCAGTAAGTAAAGTAGGAATAACACTTTCAGGATTCAAATACTCAGCCTTGGCACTGTGCTAAATCACAGTGGCAGTGAGAGCTTTTCATGGCCGGGCATCTGCGGTAAGCCAACGGTGTGCCGACAAGAAAAGAATTTTGTGAGCACGTGAACCGAAACTTTTTTCTCTTTTGAATTTTTTATTAATGCCCCGTTTGGAACGCGAGAATTTTTTTCAAATCCTATGGTTTTTCAGTGAAATTTAATTTATTATATATAATTTCTGTGCGATTTCTATGAAATTTCTACGTTCCAAACGGGCTCTAAGTAAACAATGATGTGGCCCCTTCATCAATGTTCCTGGCGCAGAGGCCTATATATATGGCAATCGTTTGCATTCAATATAATGCAAGCCAATATCATTTGAGAAACCAGCCAAGAGTTAGCTAGCCAGCCATGGACGCGCACACCGGAATGGAGGTGCCCATTGGCATGGTTAAGCTCCGCGTCCCGTTTTTGAGCGGACTAAACCGCACATGGTGTAATACGACGCTGAAGTCATACAATGGCACGATATGCTGTCAAGACGAGACGTCGACGAGGCTTCTGACATTCACGGTGGTTCTCATGCTTCTCCTGGGGTTCTTCCTCCTCTGCTTCAGCATTCTGCGGCACGTCTTTGGCCAGCAGACGCTTAACCTGTGCCTTGGCGGCTACAACCTTTACTCCGCGGTGTGCATAGTGCTGCGGGTCACCTTCATCGTCTTCCTCCCTCTCCTGTCCTCCGTCTTCTCGCACACCAAATGCGGCGATGATAACAGAGGCCAGAGTAGGGGAGGGAGCAGGACGGAGCTGCTGCTGATGCTCTTGTGGCTGCTGCTCGTGGAGCTCATCCGCAAGAAGGTGCAAGTGATGAACCTGCCAACCGACGGCTCTTCTTTTACGAGGGGCATCGGTCGATTCACGCTCATGGACTACGCCGACGAGCTAGGTTACCTCACGTGGACTGGCTACCTCATCTACAGCAACATAATGAATGAGAAGGCAATAACTAAGGCCATATTTATCTCCCTCTGGTCAATCAGCATGGTCAAGCTGTTGCAGAGGTTGATCAATACAAGGCAGGCGAGCCATTCCTGGCGCACCGCCAGGAACCCTCTTCTTATTGCAGGCTACATGCAGCATGTCATCATGGAAAATGAGCAAGAGGACCACTCCAGCTCAGCTGCTAGTGCTTCTACTGCTTCTACCTCAGCTTTTGCCATTGCCACCATGGAAACATGCACTGCTTCTACCTCTGCTCCTGCCCCTGACATCATGGAAACGTGCACTGCTTCTACCTCTGCTTCTGCCACTGCCACTGCCACCATGGAAGTGTGCACTGCATCTACCACTGTTCCTGCCAACACCGCAATGGAAGCGCGTACTGCTGCTACCTCTGCTCCTGCTTCTGCTATGGAAGCGTGCACTGCTTCTACCTCTGCTCCTACCGCTGCTGCTATGGAAACGTGCACTGCTTCTACCTCTGCTCCTGCTGACGCAACCACGGAACTGTGCACTGCTCCTATCTCTGCTACTGCCGCTGCTGCCATGGAAACGTCCGCTGCTTCTACCTCGTCTTCTGCCACTGCCACCATGGGAACGTCCACTGCTTCTACCTCTTCTTCTGTCGCTGCCACCATGGAAACGTGCACTGCTTCTACCTCTGCTCCTGCCGCTGCCACCATGGAAATGTGCACTGCTTCTACCTTTGCTCCTGCCGCTGCCACCATGGAAACGTGCAAGTTCGTGGTGGCCAAGGAGCACAAGCTTGTGCCTACGAAGGAAAAGGGAACACTCTATTGCATCCGAGAACCTCGTGTAGTTGGTGTCCACTTGAACCTCACCAAGACTAATGAGTTGGTCACCGTAGGTAAGATATGGAAACTAAAAAAAGATCATGATCCCCTCTTCCATGGCACGAGGGGGACTTACCTTGAGAACTTGTGCCTCTCTTTCTCCCTCTTCAAGCTGCTGCGTCGCCTGTTCGAGCGGTACCCCATGGTTGAGGTTGGCTCCTTCATGGGGCGCAGGATAATGATAAAGGGCCTGCTCAACCTGGACGACGATGACGGCAACAGATCGCATCACAGACCCTTCGAGGTGCTTCAGCTTGAACTCGAGTTCCTCCACAACTACTACCAGGCGGCCGATCCTGTGGTGATGTCCAATCCTATACTTTTCTTCATAAACTTCGCCTTATCCATGCTCCTCGTGCCCATATACCTTGCCAGCGTCTTGGTGACACTGATCACCAACAAGGATGCTGCGTACTTATATTGCAAGGCCAGGGGCTGGAACGGCGAAAACTTAAAGTTCCCATTCCTTTACCTAGCCATCACCATGGCACTTTTGGCCACCGTCATTTTCATTGAAGCCACCGAGTTCGTCACCTCCTACCTCCTTGCTAACTGGAACACGGTGCGGCTAGTGTGCTCTTACAGTATTGGGCAACGGTGGCTGCTCCAAAACATTTCCTACTACTTTGTTAAATTCAGGTTCCTGGTGCATCATGTGCCGCGTTCACTAGCCAAACATGTAATGTTCCGATGTGGAGAAGATGATACCAAGATCAACCAAGTATCCATTGTCGATATCTGCTGGCCGGTCCGCCCAACATACAAATGTACTTGCCAAGCAACCCTTGGAAAAAAAGCAAAGGAAGATATTATTAAATCTTTGAGGGGCATCGACATTGAAACCGGCCACATCAGACTGCAGCCTCCTTCATCATGGGCCGAGCAAATTCGAGGACCGGCTGAGGATATTCAAGGACCAAAAAGTATTACAGAGATCATCCTCATGTGCCACTTCGCCACTGAGCTCTACGAGATTGACCATCAAAAGAAGGAGAAGAATAAGTTAAGGCAAGACGGAGCCCGGAACATGACGCCAACAAACAAAGCTGAGGCAAGGTCTGTGGCAAACACGCTATCCAGGTACTGCATGTACCTGGTGGAGAGCATGCCGGCGCTGCTGCCTGACGACGAGACATGGATATCCAAGAGAGCCAATGAAATGAGGAGCTGCCTCACTAGCGTGATACGGCAATGTTGCAGCGGCTGCATCATATGCATGCCAATAAGCCAGTGCTGCAAGCATAAGATGGTCGATTCGTTGAAGATGAAAGATCTGAATGACCTGTCCACATCTGATGCTTTGAAGCTGAAGATCGACAGCTGGGATGTGCTGGCCAGTTTTTGGATTGATCTACTCATCTACTTGGCCCCCTCCGACAACATCCAAGGCCATGCCAAGATGCTGGCTTCCTCTGGCGGCGAATTGATCAGCTACCTCTGGGCCTTCTGCACCCATGCAGGCATTACTCGGCTGCCACTGGATGCCGGTGATGACAACCCGGTATAATATGGTGCGTATTGCTCTTGGCCGCGTATAATAAAGCCATTTTCTGAAAGTTCCATTACACCGCCTTTATATGTGGCCAGATGCATGTTTGTGTTTGTATGTGAGCCAGTGCTTGAGTTATATCATGTATTATTCTTGAGGAGCTATATCATGTATTATTCTATTTCCACTAAAGTGTGTAATATAGTGTGGAGGGAATTGCCCATATGTTTCTCTAAAGTGACAATCAGAGGGGCAAGCCCCTACAGATATATATATTACTCCCTCAGTTCTAAAAAGAGTTGTCACTTTTGCTGTCTCTAGTTTTCTCAAAATATTTGACATTCTCACTTCTTAACACATCTCTCTCTCTTTTTTTACATCTCTATCTCTCTCCTCACATTTTTTTTTATTTCCTTTTAATTCCCTTGCCCAGAAGTAAAATGTCCCACTATTTTGGGATGGAGTATAAGAAATGAGTTTTTGTCTAACAAAGATCAAGAACAACAAATGGAAATCAAAAGGAATCATAGTGCTAATATAGATGCTGCTATCAATTGCTCAATCGATTGTGATATTATACCTAATGAGGAACAATGGCCAATTCCTTGGTGAACTTTGGTCTACAATTGGCAACCATGTGATTTAGTTGATTTGATACCCAATCATTGTGTGTGATCCAGATGCTATAACACATGAATATTATAATATACATGAAAAAAGGGATGAATTTACGAAGCCACGAATGATCCTGCCAATTGGCTGCCAACACGCTTTTGCAAAATTACATTTCATAAGTGTTTAAACGGTGCTTATTTCTGCAACCATATGGTATGTTCCCGGTGTTATTTGTTGTCAACTTTTGACAATTGGTAATATTCTTGTAAAACTCATTGCCAGGACCTAGTATTCAGCGATACCCCCATGATCACCGTACCACAGCACAATCATAGATGCAGAACATAATAAGGATGTACAATATGACAAAACGCCTAAAAGGTGTCAGGACAAAGCCAAAAGACACCAATACTTAGTAAAATAAAAGGCATTCAGCTCTGCCAACTCTCAACAAGATCAGACTGCCTTTATTTGGGAAAAGGTGTAGGCTTTAGATAGTGCGATGCTTGTTTAGCTAAGCCTTAGTTACTAACAAAATGGATTGCTGAGATAAAGATTTTTCGACTAAGTAAACAAAACTAAATGATCGGAAGGCGCGCGCACACAGAGAGAGAGAGAGAAGATTAGGGTTATTGTAGGGATTAAGGTGAACTTCCTCCCACGGCCCAACTAGGTCCACTTGCATGGAACGATAAACTAATTCAGTAAGGACTTTAACTAACTGTCAGTGGAGTAGACAAAAGTTCCAGGAGAAAGACAATTCTGGATTTAGAGCTTGTATCAAGAATTCTACAGTACAATTTACTTTTTTAATCCAAGACACAGAGATGGCTCAGGTGCAGACTTTCCATTGATCCTTAGTTCAACATCTAAGGATTTCAGGAGTTGGTGACGAGCAGCTCCAAATATGCGTGGATCGATCTGGAGGTTTGCCAAAGTGAAATGATTTAAAATATCGGAAGTTTGGTCAGTTCATATACATATGCTGGGACTGCAACTAACACATGGACCTGTTGATAGCCTTCAGCCTAGCAAGCAAGCCACTTTCGTCTTGAATACTGCAGTGTTACTTGATCTAATTTAACTCATCTTTCGTCGCACTTTTATGTATTTGATGTATAAATGACCAATCATTATACTCACAACAAATTCGTCATCCGTAATCAACATGAACAATTCAGGCATCTCAATAAACTATATGCATGTTAATGCACGGACGGCTGATGTTTCCGTCCTGGCTGAAAACATATAAACACTAGCTAGCTATAACCATGTTTAGCCGGGCAACGCTACGACTAGACCTTCAGCAATCTGTCTGTTGGTAGCTTACGACAAAATGATAGCAGTTGCCTGTCAATAATATGCACTAAGATCCACTAATCAACTGCAGTGTGACTTCTTTGCTTTCTATGCATTGCATCATGCTAGTGCCTCTATTACAGTTCGAGCTTTGGCTTGATTCCTGATGCCTCGCACTTAACATGCACTAGCTGGAAGTATCTGTATTGTGAAGGAAAAATTGTAAGGACTTCTGTTGAAGTTTTGTTACATTGAAATTCATATCATGCATTTGCTTTAAAATTTAAACTTTATTTGTCCATGGCGGAAAACTTGCATCCAGCTAGTGCATGTTAATACACAGATGGTTGATGTTTCCATCCTGGCTGAAAACATATTAACATTAGCTAGCTATAACCATGGTAGCCGGACATCGTTGCTATTAGACCATCAGCAATCAGTCTGTTGGTACATTACGACAAAATCATAGCAGTAGGCTGTCAATATGTGGACTAAGATCCACTAATCAACTGCAGTGTGACTTTCTAGCTTTCCACGCATTGCATCCCCTAAAAATTTCAAATCAAAAGGTCAAATTGGTCACAAAAAAAAATTACGTAGAAACTCAATCGAATTTTCAAAATCATAAAATTCACACTTAATTAGAAACATTAAAAATGGAATTTTCCAAAATTATAAAAAAGGGATTTGTTTTAAGTGTTTGATTTTTTCTTTTTTGGGATTTCTCCATTTTTTTTTTGAATTTTTTCCACTATTTTGGGAGGAAGTATAACAAATCAGTTTTTGTCCAAAGAACAAGAACAATAAAAGGAAATAGAAAATGCAAACAAAGGGCTAAACATAGATGCTGCTATCAATTGCTCGATGGATTGTCAGACCGTACCTCTGACTCGATAAGGAACCATGGCCAATTCCTTGGTGAACTTTGGTCCGCGGCAACCGTGAGAACAATGGGCGTGTCCTCACCAAAGGAATCTGAGACACCTCATCGACTATAAACAATATGAGGAATGGATAACCCCTATTGGTACTGAATCATGGACTAAGAATGATTGCGTCCAACAGTGGAAAGGAAACGTCCCAGACAGTTGGGCAGTAAGAAGAATGCTTTGATTCATGGATAAGATGTGAGACACAGCCCATGCCTACAGGGGCATTAGATAGTACAATTGGCAGTTCACCCCTTCTATCGCTGCACCACCTCAAGGTCACCAAGAACAGCTAGCTGACGAGTTGGATTGCCACTCATATTGCTCAGAACAAGGCCAATACAGAGATCACTGTTGGAGTCAACCATGACAGCAAAATCAAAATCCCTAAACCAGTTAAGGTGCAATTTAAGTGGGGTAGCATCGTTTCGCTGGTTGACATGAAAAGGTCACGTGCCAAGATCGTAGGACAGCCAACTAGGACTGAGATCAACATAGGCTCTAATAACAGTGCCAAGCCAACCACGCAGAAAAATAGTACAAGTTGGAAGATACAAACAGAAGAATAATAAGGGTACATGACCGAATTTATAATCAATGAAATCCAGTCCTGTTAGATCAAGAAAAGAATGAGCGTACCCCTATGAGTAATTTTGACCATACCAAGGGATAAGATAAATAAGAAGTACGTTATCTCTTGAACTTATGGAAGGTCCCTTGTAAGCCCACCTTTGAGAAAAATTTGGAAGATCAGTATTCAGAAAAGCAACAATGGAGAACAACCCGAAGACGGATACAGTGTACGCATGAGACAACCAGACTACCAACAAGGTGTCACCACGAAGCTCCAGTCACGAGTATCAAGAAAAAAAAATCCCAAACCTGTCATCAAATCGAGCAAATCTTGAGGACGAGATTTCTTTTAAGTGGGGTAGATGTGTGACATCCTAATTTTTAGAACTAATTTTAAAAATACGAAATTCAAAATTTTCTAACAATCACCCTAACATTTGTTCCTTCTCCTTCTCTTCTTCTCCTTTCTTTCCTATTTCAAAAGGGAAAAAACCCCACTAAATTAAAACTTAGCTAAGTGGAGATTTCGAAAATACTAAAATTTGGAAGTGTGACAAGTGTTTGACTCCTCTTGTTTTGTTTTGTTTCGCCGTTTGTTTCTTGTGTTCTTTTGAATTCCAAATTCATTCCATTCTTTATGTCCAAAATCCATTCAACCAAATTCTTTTGGAATTTTCAAATCCATTCGATTCCTTCAAATTCAATTTAAATCAAATTTTTAAATTTCCGCATTGGGCCGCCCTTTTTCTTTTCTTTCCCCGGCCTAGCCTGCTTCCACTTTCTCCGTTTCTTTTCCTGGCCCAACATCGGCTTGGCCCCGTCCGCTCCAGCCCCTTCCTGCGTGCCCGGCCCGTGCGCAAGGCCCAGCACTGCCCGGTCTCCTCCTTTATCCGCACCGCCTGGCCATGACGCCGGCGCGCCCTGCCACGCGTCCCTCCACGCGCAGCGCATGCACCCTCTTTGCCGCTCTTCAGGGTGCCGCGTGACCATCCACGCGCCGCTTGTGTCAGTTTCTGAGTCGCTTCACCACCCTTGCGCCCCGACGCCTCTGAGCCGCCGCCGTCGCTCTGACGCCAGCCCCGCACGGTCCTCCTCCGGCGAGCGCCTCCTCCTTTGGTGTCGCCTGCGTGACCTATTCGGCCTCCCCACCCTCTGAGCCAGTCAATTTTGGGGAAATACGGACGGAGCTGAGCCCCGCCGCGCACCACCGGGGCGCTCCACCCTTCACCGGCGAAGACGCACTGCAGCGCCTCAGTGACTCCCTTGAGCCCATGGCAAGGACTACCGCTCTGCCCTATTTCACCTGCGCTGTCCCCGTCCTTCCCCCGATGCCGTTGCTGGACCGGCGCCATGCGCCCTTGTCGCGCTGCCGGTCCACCGTCACCGGCATGCTGCCGTGTCTACCTGGCCCCGTAGGACCCCCAGGAATATCGGCATCCTTTCCATTGATCCTTAGTTCAACATCTAAGGATTTCAGGAGTTGGTGACGAGCAGCTCCAAATATCCGTGGATCGATCTGGAGGTTTGCCAAAGAGAAATGATTTAAAATATCGGAAGTTTGGTAAGTTCTTATACATATGCTGGGACGGCAACTAACACATGGACCTGTTGATAGCCTTCAGCCTAGCAAGCAAGCCACTTTCGTCTTGAATACTGCAGTGTTACTTGATCTAATTTAACTCATCTTTCGTCGCACTTTTATGTATTTGATGTATAAATGACCAATCATTATACTCACAACAAATTCGTCATCCGTAATCAACATGAACAATTCAGGCATCTCAATAAACTATATGCATGTTAATGCACGGACGGCTGATGTTTCCGTCCTGGCTGAAAACATATAAACACTAGCTAGCTATAACCATGTTTAGCCGGGCAACGCTACGACTAGACCTTCAGCAATCTGTCTGTTGGTAGCTTACGACAAAATGATAGCAGTTGCCTGTCAATAATATGCACTAAGATCCACTAATCAACTGCAGTGTGACTTCTTTGCTTTCTATGCATTGCATCATGCTAGTGCCTCTATTACAGTTCGAGCTTTGGCTTGATTCCTGATGCCTCGCACTTAACATGCACTAGCTGGAAGTATCTGTATTGTGAAGGAAAAATTGTAAGGA
>BCLH01000575.1:19044-33666 GCA_001602315.1 Zoysia pacifica
CGACAAAATGATAGCAGTTGCCTGTCAATAATATGCACTAAGATCCACTAATCAACTGCAGTGTGACTTCTTTGCTTTCTATGCATTGCATCATGCTAGTGCCTCTATTACAGTTCGAGCTTTGGCTTGATTCCTGATGCCTCGCACTTAACATGCACTAGCTGGAAGTATCTGTATTGTGAAGGAAAAATTGTAAGGAATTCTGTTGAAGTTTTGTTACATTGAAATTCATATCATGCATTTGCTTTAAAATTTAAACTTTATTTGTCCATGGCGGAAAACTTGCATCCAGCTAGTGCATGTTAATACACAGATGGTTGATGTTTCCATCCTGGCTGAAAACATATTAACACTAGCTAGCTATAACCATGGTAGCCGGACATCGTTGCTATTAGACCATCAGCAATCAGTCTATTGGTACATTACGACAAAATCATAGCAGTAGGCTGTCAATATGTGGACTAAGATCCACTAATCAACTGCAGTGTGACTTTCTAGCTTTCCACGCATTGCATCCCCTAAAAATTTCAAATCAAAAGGTCAAATTGGTCACAAAAAAATTACGTAGAAACTCAATCGAATTTTCAAAATCAGAAAATTCACACTTAATTAGAAACATTAAAAATGGAATTTTCCAAAATTATATAAAAGGGATTTGTTTTAAGTGTTTGATTTTTTCTTTTTTGGGATTTCTCCATTTTTTTTTGAATTTTTTCCACTATTTTGGGAGGAAGTATAACAAATCAGTTTTTGTCCAAAGAACAAGAACAATAAAAGGAAATAGAAAATGCAAACAAAGGGCTAAACATAGACGCTGCTATCAATTGCTCGATGGATTGTCAGATCGTACCTCTGACTCGATAAGGAACCATGGTCAATTGAACTTTGGTCCGCGGCAACCTTGAGATTTAGTTGATTCGATATCCAATCGTTGTGTGTGGTCCAGATGCCGCACTTGTATTTTATAATGTACTAGTACATAAAGAAAGGGATGAATTTGCGAAGCGTTGGATGATCCTGCCAATTGACTGCCAACATACTTTTAGCAAAAATTACATTTCATAAGTGTTACAACAGCGCTTCTTCGACCATATGGAATGTTCCCGGTGTTATTTGTTGATATTGTTTGACAATTGTTTACTAGTGCATCTCCACAGCATAATCATAGATGCAAAACATAATAAGGATGTACACTATGATAAAATGCGGTAAAGTTGTCAGGACAAAGCAGACAAAAAAAACAAAATCTTATTGCAAACACAAAAAGCTGAGGTCATCATTTAGTCCCGCTTTGTTTGAGCTGGAGCTTTTGAGATTTAAAAAAAGTTGGTTGGTTGGTGGCTAGTTGAAAGGCTGGCTGGTGAAATTTAGATGTTGACTTTTGTAATATATATTTAGCTTTTCTGCACATCAAAAGCTAGAAAAGCAACCCTCAGTATCTTTTTTAGCTTTTAGTTCATTTTTGAAAAAGCTAGCTTTTCAGCGTTCGAAGAGCAAGCTTTTCAGAACATTGTTTGTTTCAGCCTCTCAGTTTTTAGCTTTTCAGCTGGAAAAGCTAGATGAGAAACTTAAATAAAGAGGCCCTTAGAATCGATACTAAGGTCCATCATACAGTATAATACATCCTAAACTTCAAGAAGCACGTTGATAACTGCATTGAAGCAATAGACAGAACGCATAACCCTATCAAAGTGGCAGTTTTAAAGTGCTTCAGTATGTGGGTCGCCATGGTGACTCCAGCCAAAATGTTTTGGCTATACGTGACTTTGACATGCGCTTTACATTTGCCGTTGCGGGCTGGCCAGGTTCTGTACATGACATGCGAGTTTTCTATAATGCTTTGAACAAATATGGTGACAAGTTTCCTCATCCGTCATCAGGTGACAAAATATACTTGATCATACTCGTAGTTCATATAATTTTATTTTTGTATGCTGAATATGGATTTATAATGGTATAGGTAAATTTTATCTCATTGATTCAGCGTATCCAAAAAAACTACTCCGTCCGTCCATGAATGATAGGCGCATTGCTAAGACGAAACTTTCCAAGATTGATATGCGTATTTCTGTCCAACGCCACCGATCCATCTCGTGGAGCACGCCAGTGCCTGTTTGGCGGGGTAATTAGTTAATACGACGGGCTGCTCAGCCACCAAACAACCAATCAGCTTTTCTTAGATTTCCAGTGAGCCACATACTGATGACTGTTTCACCTCGATAAATGGCAACAAAGTAAATGGACTAAGGTGACTTATTCCTTCTCCTCGGTCTCCGTGAAACCTCAAATACGTCTATCAAAGATGGACGGATGGAGTAGGATATGTTGCACCGTGCAAGGGACCAAGTATCATTTACTAGAATTTCATGAAGGTCCAAGACCATGAGGGTAAAAAGAATTATTCAATTACTACCGTTCTTCTCTTCGCTATGTTATTGAGAGGTCTTTCGGAGTCTTGAAGATGAAGTGGATGATATTGTTAGACATACCAATTGGAAAAGCAAAGTAAAATCATTCAAGTGTGCATGGCACTACATAATTTCATTAGAGAGAGCACGATGGGTGACGAAGACTTAGATAAATGTGATCAATATGAGAGCTACATGCCAATGCCGGTGGAAGCTTTGTCTCAACAAGGTGGTGTTAACATTCAGTTTCGACAAGATCCCAATATGAATGCTTTTCATGATAGCATATGTAACACTTTGTTGGGTGAGGTAGATTAATATTTGTGTAATATTTCAATTTTATACTCTTTTTAAGTTAACATGAGAATATTATATAATCAATATTCATTCCATTGTTTAATTTTTATATTTGTATCATCAACTTGAGCGCGGCCAGAGGAGCTCCTAGATTTGCTTTGACCTGTGTTTGGAACATCCACGATGTTGTGAGAAGAGTTTAAAAAAAGAATGGTTCTTTCACTTGAGCTTAAATAAATGTAGCTCTCCCGTGATGTAGCTCTCCAAGGAAAACCATACAAATGTGCATGG
Source organism: Zoysia pacifica (assembly GCA_001602315.1). Classification (NCBI taxonomy): domain Eukaryota; kingdom Viridiplantae; phylum Streptophyta; class Magnoliopsida; order Poales; family Poaceae; genus Zoysia; species Zoysia pacifica. The sequence goes on from BCLH01000575.1 coordinate 22,041, forward strand.
AAGTTGTTGCAATATCTTCCTCATAGAAGACGACAAGTTTCCAAAAGATCACACAGTTTTTCACTTCTGGAGCCATAGAAGGACAAGGACAAGAAGGCCACACTTGCAATATCGAAGATCATCTTGCACATGGATTGAATGATCAAGGACAAGAGCCCACATCTTGGAAGTATACCTATCAGTTAAGATCAGGGCAATTGGTGGGTTTCAAAGTTTTCTATCAAAATCAACAATTATCAAGAGTTGAACTTAGAATGGATTTCTAAGAGTTACAAAACCTGAGGACTTGCTCAAAGGATGGTCAGGATACCCTTCGTATCACGAGGGTGAGATATGTTTGACTTGGTACCTAGCACCGCGCCAATGGTTAAGAGATTGTATTGGATATCCTATGAGAGCTTGTCACTACTGGAAGAGCATATTCACTGCCGGAAACCAGATGTTTGACGAGTGCTAGATGGTTTGTCTAGTGGAATATTTCGGACACTCGACAAACAACTTTTTATCGATTGCTTCGCGCAAAACACTCGGCAAAATAAAAGCACTCGGCAAACTTTCTTGTTTGCTGAGTGTTTTTTTTTTACTCGGCAAACAAGGTCTTTACCGAGTATTTTTGGTTGGGCACTCGACAAACTTGCATGTTTGCCTAGCGTTTTTTTCTGCACTCGGCAAACAGAGTGTTTTTGGTTTTACACTCGGCAAACAAGAAACACCTGATTTTTCAAAGCATATTTTGAAGCAGCAAATGAATTCAAATGAAAAAGTTTTCAACTACAAAGTTGTATAACTTTTCAATATCTACAACTTTTATTTTGGTTATTTCTTTATTTGACAAGGCGATAGTAACGTTGTTCGCAAAATTTACATCTCTCATATATTTTTATGAAACTAGAAGAAAGATATATAATATTTTTAAACAATATTACTATCACTATGTCGGATGAACAAATGATCAAAATAAAAGTTGTAGATCTTGAAAAGTTATACAACTTTGTAGTTGAACACTTTTTAATTTGAATTAATTTCTTTCTTCAAAATGTGCTTTAAATATTAGATATTTCTTGTTTGTCGAGTGTAAAACCAAAAACACTCGACAAAAACTTTGTTTGCCGAGTGAAAAAAAGCATTCGGCAAAGATCTTGTTTAAAATTTGAATTTTTCAAATGACCTTGGATAGAGAAACAGCCAAAATGAAAATTGTAGATCTCGAAAAGTTATGAAACTTTGTAATTGACAACTTTTTGATTTGAAATCATCTTGTCATCGAAAATTACATTTGAATTTCTTAAATTTAAAATACAAATTTTGTAAACGACCTCAGATGGAGAAACTACCAAAATGAAAGTTGTAGATCTCAAAAAGTTATGAAACTTTGTAGTTGACAACGTTTTGATTTGAATTCATTTAGATCCTCAAATAAGTAATTTACACTTAGTTTAGTATAATATGTGTGGACAAAACGGAATCTAGACACAAGTGACAGTGCGGTACAGTGGTAGAGGGGGTGCGAGATAGGGGGAGGCCGCGGGTTCGAATCCGGCCGGTCGCGACTGGCTGCTTTGCAAAAAATACTGCGACCGGCCAGTGCGAAAAATGCCGCGACCGGCCGTGGGGGCCTCCCCCGATTAAAATTTTTTTGCTTTTTTCGCGTTTTTTTAGTTTAAATTTTGTCGAGTGTTTTTTTTTTTGCCGAGTGTCGATACAGCACTAGCACTCGACAAAGGGTTTGCCGAGTGCACGACAAAAGGCACTCGACAAACAGCTGTTTGCCGTCACAAATTAAGCCAAGTGAGTTTTACCGAGGGTGGCACTTGGCAAACATTTTGCCGAGTGTTTTATAGGCTTTGCCGGCAAACATCCGGTATCTGGTAGTGATTGATAAGCTGGTGGGTAAGAGGTCATTCACCCGATTGTGACCCCATGGAAAGACTATTCTCTATGTGAACAATAAGCATGGATCAACGAAGATAAATGATATTTTATCGCTCGCTTAATGAGATCAGTTTTTCACTAGATGAAGATTCTTCCCTCCGACATCTGAAGACATCGTTCGTTATGAGGTATGAGTCTTATGAGTTCATGGTTGTTTCATTCAGACACACTAATGCCCCTGTCCACTTCATGAACATGATGTACAAGGTGTTAATGACCGAATGGATAAGTTTGTGGTGTTGTTCATCGACGACATCTTGGTTTACTCCAAGTTTGTAGAGGAGCATGAGCACCATCTGAGAGTGGTTCTTAAGAGGCTGAAGGCTCATCAGCCGTATCCCAAGTTCAGCAAGTGCAGGTTCTAGCTCGAGCAAGATGCTTTTTTTGGGATCGTGTTGTCACAACTGAGGGTGGCTGCATTGATCCTGAGCAAGTCAATGCGGTTGTTGAGTAGAAGACACCGAGGACAGTTTTTGAGGTGAAGAGTTTTCTTAGATTGGCGGGTTACTACTATCAATTCATTGAAAACTTCTTCAGAATCTTCTAGCCAATGACTGAGTTGACACAACTGGGAGTGCTTTTTGTCTGGTCGGATGCTTGTGAGAGGAGTTTTCAGGCAAGGCTGTCGTCTGTAGCAGTTCTGACATTGTCGGATATTCACCAGGATTTCAAGATTTTCTATGATGCTCCTCGACAGAATTGGGCTGTGTTCTCATGTAGGTTAGGAAGGTGGTGTGCTATGCATTGAGATAACTGAAAAAGCACAAGTTGAACTATTTGACGCACGATCTGGAGTTGGCGCGAGCTCATGTTACAACCACTCTTGAGTGATGAGATCAGGTCAGTACAGAGGCATGATTGAGAGGTTCAGTTGTTCTTGAAGAAGATGAAAAGGGGCAAGGCACCAGGTTGTCGTGTGGATTAGCAGGGTACTTTGTGGTTTGAGAACCGTATCTATGTATCGACGGTACCTGAGATACCAGTGGCCATCCTGAGAGAGGCTCGTGATTAGAGGTACTCCATCCATCCGGGGAGTACCAAGATGTTTGAGGATATGAGTAGCCGTTTCTGGTGGGTTGGCATCAAGGCTGACATTGTTGGGTATGTTGCTTTGTGTGATGTGTGCCGGCGAGTCAAGGCTGAGCACTCGAGACCGACTGGACTGCTGAAGCCGCTCTCAATCCTGTCTTGGAAGTGGGAGGGCATCAGTATAGATTTTATCACTGGTTTGCCGATGGCTTCTCGCCACCATAACTCCATCTTGGTGGTAGTGGATCGATTGATGAAGACCACTCATTTCATTCCAGTGAGAAAGAGGTACTCAGTTGACCAGTTGGCCAGGTTGTACATTGATCATATTATGAGGTTGCATGGTGCGTCCATGAGCATTCTATCGGATCGTGGACTCCAGTTCACCATGAGGTTTTGGAGGATGTTATCCGAGACTATGAGCACACACTTGGTGTATGGCTTAGCTTATCACCCATAGACAGATAGTTAGGCCGAACGAGTGAACCAAATTCTGGAGGATCTCAACTTGTGTGATTATGTACGGACATAGATGGGATGGCAGTCTTTCTTTTGCTGGATTCTCTTACAACAACAGCTTTCAGGTCAGATTGGGATGTCACTTTTCGAGGTGTTATATGTTAGGAGATGCCGTATAGTGCTTATGTGGCGTTGTATGGACAGGGAAGGTGGAAAAGATTAAGGAACATCTCATAGTTGCTCAAAGCCGTTAGTAGGGCTGAAAACAGACGGAAACGGTCGGGAAAATATCTCAACCATTTTCACTTTCATATTTACAACACCGGACAGAAACAGAAATAGAAATGGTAAAGCCGGAAACAGAAACGAACGGATAAATACGGAGTTTTGGAAACAAAATAATTCGGACGGGAATATAACGAAAACGGTCAGTAACCAAAAACGATGTTGGAAATATGAATAAAATAAACATGGAATATTCACTATATGCTCCAAGTCCTAAAATACATATAATGTAAGTTGCAAGTAAATTCACAACATACAACCCAACAACATAGGCCTCTAAGAGGTTGTAGTGTTGTTTGGTTCATAACTTTTAATTTTTATTTTTCATAAAACATATTCAAATGAGATCTCGTTTTCGTATTTGAGAAAAAGGGTAAAAAATGGAAAAATTCTGCTAAAAAGGAATTCCGCTGAAACGGTCGGAAAAGGCCATACCGTTTTCGTTACTGTTTTTGTTTTTCGTTTTACCCTTTTTGTCCGTTTCTGTTTTTCTCCACCTATCCAAAAATGGTACGGGAAAAACGGTAAACGAAACGCAGTCGGGACGGGAAATTTCCGTATCGTTTTCAACCCTAGCCGTCAGGAAAGTTATGTGGGCAAGAGAAGGCCACTTTCTTTTGAGGTTAGCGACTGAGTCTATCTCAAGGTGTCACCGTTTCGTAGCACATGTCGATTCCACGTTTGTGGGAAGCTGGTACCGAGGTATGTTGTTCCTCTTAGTATTCTGAGGAAGATTGGTGGGATTACTTACAGGTTGAAACTGCTAGCGCAGTTGGTTGACGTGCATCTCGTCTTCTCGTCTTCCACATCTCGCAGTGGAACAAGTGCCTTTGAATGCTTAAGGAGCAGGTGGTCTCGGATGCGTTGGACATTCAGGACACGCTGGAGTACTTTGAGTACCTCGTGAATTCTTGATGAGGTGTTAAAAAAAAACAAAATAGTCTATGATCAAGTTTTTCAAAATTCAGTGGAGCAACCATTCAGAGCGAGAGGCAACTTAGGAGAAGCAAGAGAACGTGATGAAGGAGTTCTTCTACATGTTTGAGAATGTTTCTTAGATCTGGAGGACGAGATCTTTGTAAAGGGGGCGTCAGTAACAGCCATCGTGTGAATGATCAAAAACTTGGAATAAAAAAAACTTGAGCGACGTACAATCTTGTTTAAACTCGTGTTGAAGTTGTTTTGCTAGCCAACTAAGATCGATGCAGTCGTTTCAAAGCTGCTGATGGTGGGCTGTTTTTCCTTCATCCCACTCGCGGCCTGCAGCTGCAGCCGCGAAGGAATTGGCCCAACTGGTTCAGGCACTGAGTCGGTTTCTTCCTTCATTGTTTTCTCGCCGACCGGGACTGCTTTTCGGTTGAGCGCGCGCGTGACAAGCGAAGACCAGAATCCGTCACCTTGACAGCTGCAGCAGCACGCGCACGGGGAAGCCTCTCGTGAACTGCTACGTGGCCGCATCTCCCCATCAATCCGCTCCCCAAGAAAGCTTCCAACGGATCCCCACTAATCTTTTTTTCCTTTCACCGCTAACGTGACGACGTTGTGCACTTGTGGAAGAATTAACGACGTTGCTCCCATATAATTGGCCTCCCCATTTGGCCTAGAAAGTTTTGATTCGATCCCCCGTTGCTTTTGTGGGCAAGATAATTGTATATTCTCTCTGGTCTTAAAAAATCATTTTGGATATTTTTATTGTCAAAAAATGGAATTTAAATTAAAAATTAATTTGTTAAGTTTAGACGTATAAAAATCATATGATTGAATTTGTCTTGAAAAAATTACTTTTACAAAAGCATATATATGTCACTTTTCAATACTTTCGCCGTCCCAAAAATAAGTGTTTTTTTTACTTTTAGAAATCACGTTGATGCTGTTTAGTTGTGGCGTTAGTTGATGGAAGGAAAAAATAGTGAGCCAATTGCTCGAACGGAAGGATCAGATTGATTCCACGCTGCGAGACACGGATGGAGATATGGCAGCACCCCGTCTCAGTGACGTCGGAACGAATGGAGAAGCAATCGGACCCGTCACCGCGAATCAGAGGGCACCCGTCAACGCAGTCTCCTCTTCAGTTCGTCGAGGCCGAGTCTGTTTTCGTTGCAGCGAAGCCCTGGTGAGGATCTTCAAAGCCCCGTGTTTCGTTGCCCCGTTCGTCTTGTTGCAGCCTGGGTTCGCTGTTGAGTCCTCTGCGCACGCCAGTGTTGCCCATGGGCGGTCGCCGTAGAACCTTCGTTCTTGTGCGATTACCCTCGAGTCAGAAGTGCAGGTAGCCGGATGGAAGACCCTGGTGAGCTTCGCAGATTTTTCTCGCCCTGCTTTCTTCGATTCTAGGTCGTGGGCCGTCTCAGTGAAGCTTTGATCAGATCCGTCGTGCAGAGCCTTGGAACATCCGAGGTCCGGAGTTCGCGTCGACGTCGCGCCGCACGAGAGCCTCGGCCGCCTGCCTGCGCCATCGTCCAAGCCGCCAAGTTCAACCGGTTCTTCTCTCAACTCGTCGCACCAAGCTCAGAGTTAGGAAAAACCCCCTGCGAAGCCTCGCTGTTTCATCCAGGTTGCAGTCGACGCAGGACGTTCAACAGCCGCGCCGCTCACTGTTGTGCCGTTGTGTCCTGTGTAGCCGGAAGCAGTAGGAGGGCGTTTAGCCGTTAGTTTAGCCTGTTGAGTAGCTCAGTTTCGGTGTTCTTGCGTGTGAGCCCGGAGTCGGAACCTGGTGGCCGCAGCTGGAGAGCATGCCAGCGCGAGCGTGTTTTGGGAGCAGCATCCTGAGGTCTCCGCGAGCAAGGAATCGGAGAAGATGAAGCTAGCCTTCTAGTCTGTTCAGCGGTGCTTCAGACTTCGGAGAGGAAGAGGAAAGGGAGAGGCTTGATGTGACCACGTGCAGCTAAGGGAGCCTCGGTGAAAGGTCCAGCAGTTCTGATCGATGGGAGAGGCAGGTCACAGTAACCTTCGGCGAGGCTTAAAAGAAGGGATTTCAGTGGGGCCTGCGTGCTGTATTTTGGATCGTAGCTTCCTGTGACATCCCACAATTTTGAAACATTGGAATCAAGTCAAGTGGAACAACTTTGGAAATTTGGAACCTGAGCTTAAAAAGGAAATAAATAGATTCAAGCTAAAATTCAAATTTTTAGTTTAGATTCAAATTTGAAAATGAAAGTTCAAAACTTTTTGAATAAAATGTAGGAAATAAAATTTTCATTTGAAAAGCCTTAACAAGAATTGAATTTAGAAATTTTTTATAAAGTTTTATTTAATAATTAAAAGGCCTAAATAAATGTTTAGTTTTAAAATCATATAACACCTATTAAAGGCTCTTTTTGGTACAGCTCTCATCTTTTTGATTCTTTGATTCACTTCTGATTGTTCTGATTCTTCTGTGAAGTGATTATGTAGTTAAAAGTGAGATAAATTCTTAGAATCAAGACAAAGAATTATTTTACAGAATCATAAAAAACTATTTTTTTCAGCTCCTAACTCTTTAGTTAATTTTAAAAAATCACTTCATAAAATTAAATCAGTCAAAGAATCACTTCTTTTGAGAAAAAAAGCGCTTAGCGGTAGCTCTGCCAATTGGGGCTAAACCTGAGACCAAGGTACTGTTCCACCGTTCATAAGCTGTTGCGTTCAATCCTAGCCGTCCGTCTTCGGTGTTCGTGATCGCAGCCGTCCGCGCGCGAGTCCTTATCCTCTTCCCCCTCGCGCCGCTCCCTCCGTCCCCGACAACCCTCGCGCTCGGCAACGGCGGCGCCGACGCGTCCACCTCCGCCGCCGCGCTGTCTGGGCCCGGAGGGATGTCGCGCGCTGACCTTGCGGCCATCCTCTCCACTGGTGTGCCCTCCATGGCGGGGTTCGTCTTGCCCGGCGTCGGCACCCACAGCCACCTCTTCCCCTCCCTTCCCATTCGCTTCTCCTGCGATCGGCCCCATCTGACGGCGCCTGCCCAGGTGCTCGCGTCCTTCACCTTCTCTCTCCACTAGCTCAACAGCTCCGCGATGGGTCGCGAATCCTCTGCACCTACTGTTGCCCGACCCTCCCTTCTATCTCAGCTACCTCAGCACCGCTGCCTCATATGTCGCCGCCGGGCGGCTGCGCCCTATCCTCTCCTCGTCTGGTAAGCGTTCTCTCTATTCCGCTCCGTTGCCTCACCTGTCTCATCTCGCTTCTAGGGTTACGTGGTCGAGGAACCCAAAGACCGGACCCTCCTGAATTAATTGCTCCATTGCTTCCCGCGTCGCCAAGGAACTCCGGCAGCATCCTGTTTGCCCACACTGCCCGCCAGGTAAACACGTTTTTGATCTCTTCTTTCAGTTCGTTGGATGCCGAGACTAATTGCAGTGTTAAGATTCAAATCAGAGCCACTATTTGCTCCATGGTTTCTCCCTAAGAAGATTGAGGTAGGTTACGCTTGTGTGATGATACCGTGACGGGAACTGGAACTCAACAGCACCATGATATTTGTTTATGTTGCCTAATAATCAAGAAATCTCCTTTCGTTTCTCTTACTTAATGTCATTGCGAGTACATCAGGTTTAAATCGTTTTGAGTTCCTGAGAACTACGAAGGTAACCAGGATTTTTGTTTATGTTGATTATGTCAGTAATACCAAAAGCTTCATTATTTTATTTGTTTTTTGACATCCCACTCATAGTCAGTTCTATTACACTTTGTTGTTTATTGCTTGCGTCAGTAGTAACTTTTCTCTGTATTCCTGAGCGTCATGATAGATATGAGGAAGCGAAAACCAAAGATACATATGACTATGACTGTAAGCTGGAAGATGCATTACAAAGAGTAATAGTCGAAAGGAAATATAATACTAGACACAGTTTGCTGACAAATAATGGTATGGTTGCGGAAAAAGGTTTATTATGTATGCGTTTGTGCATCAGAATATGAGCTAAATTCTAATATTGTACTACTTGTGACTGCACCTTTTTCGTGGAATTATTATACTCAGCTTTAAAAAAGAGGTTTAATAGGTCTGAATAGTTTTTTCATGTCATTTTTACCATTAGTATTTATTATCTGTGTGTTTTGCCATTGTATTAATTCTACCTTCGGATACATACAGCATGTGCATCAGTGCTCTTTCTTTACTCTCTGTTTGATACTTCACCCAGCTATTTCTTAATATTTGTACTACTGTTCCTTTACTCTTTTTATTTATTATTGTGCGATGGTAATTGCTACCGGCGATGCTTTGGGATTCAGTTGATTTAGTTACAGCTTGCAATAAACGCATGCGCTTTTGATACTTCTGGATCCAGTTGATTTAGTTACAGTTTTGTTTTCTGAGTGCACCCTTGATCCTTTAATTGTAAGCATTTCTGTTGTCCACATTTAGGCATAACGATATGGAAGAACTCCATGATGTTAGGGCCTTTTGCAGGTTGCAAAAACCATGTGCTGATCCTTTCATAGGGTACAAGCCAAAAACAATCAATAATGAAAAATGACTCTGCTTTCGCCGCAAACTGAAAGCTTCTTCATATCATTCAGAAACTGAAAGCCAGCATATTTCATCAAGTGCATCACATTGTAATGACAAACTGTCTTATTAATCTGAAGGTTTCATTTTTGTTTGTGTGTTTATGCAGTAGAATTTCCAGCATCATTTAAATAGGTCATGAAGTTAGATGATTGAGCAAGTTACTTCCCCTGCGAGAAAGAGGAAATAAGTCGTGAAATTAATTGGTGCTTCTCCTTTTTGTTCAATTATCCTTTATTTGCCAACATGCTCAGTCTACATAATACACATGAGAGAAAATAGCACGTAGGCTAAGTTACCTGCAGAACATTGTCCAATCTCCCTTGTGACCATATAGTAGCAACCATTCACGTTGATTGCTTCAATTAAAATAGGACAGTGCCAGCTTAAAAGGTCACGGTACTTTTTCTTTTAGTTTTTCATATATATATAGTTCCACGCAGCATTATTCATATTGTTTCTGCACCTGTTGTGGCTAACTTCTTAAGAGATACTAGATTGGTGCAGCTTGAAAAAACCACCCTCACTGTATTTTCAATTTTGACCCAATAATTCAGCAGCTAATATTCCTCTAACAAATGCACATCATCTTGAGATTCAATGTAAACTGATTTTTAAATTGTTCTATCTATTTTTATAGGAATTCAAATATCGTTCCTGCACTATACCTGTGCTCATTTGCTATGTGATGCAAGGTTCCTAACAATGCACCCTTGATTTTACAGGTTCCTACCAAATCATCTGGAACACTTTAGCATGCTTTGTTATAGATTTAACTGTAATGGTCAGGATTTTGACGCGATCGACAACCAGATTTGTGTAGGAATTTGTGGCCTTACCATCTATATCAGGTTTCCAGTTTATTCATCATTGGTTTCTTTTTAATCTCTGTTCTGCCTTCCTCTTCCTTTATTACTGTATAACATGCAATCAGTTAACATGCAAGCCCAGCCATGGTCCAAACACATCTCCTATTTGCTCAAACATCTTGATATGATCTTGGATGAGTCAATCGAGTAAATCGTAATATTACATTAATATTTCTTTATTATATATCATTTTAATGTGTTCCAGATATTGCCGCAGCAAAGCGCGGGGCCTTCATCTAGTGTACAAATTGTTTTCCTGAATTTATAACTAATTTTTTATTTCGAATTTGAACATGGACCAAAAAGAAAAGTTGTTCATTTTAAAGATTTGAACATTTCTGCAAAGTTTAAGAAGAAATTGAACTCGGGAGATATGCGTTTAGAAGCTAAAACAGTGCAGTTTTGGGTTGGAAGTCGGAGAAATTGGAAAATGGCCGGGCCCCACTGATCAGTCACAGCACCGCTTTCTTCTCTCTGGGCAGCACCGCTCTTGTTTCCTCCTGCTGTGGCCAGCGCAGAGCTGGAGTCCCGATGAGTTCCACGCAGCTGCATGCGTGTCTGCCGCCCTCGCGCGAGGATAAGACCGAACGCCGTTCTAGCTCTCTCTTCTCTGTCCTCTCCGCTCGGCCGAAGGCAGCCGCCTGCCATTGCCATCTCAGTCGAGCTCGGCCATTCCGGCCATCGCCTCAACTAGACCACATAAACACCCAGGAGAGGAGCTCACGAATGGTTCTTTCGAAGTCACCGCCGTTCGTCAGCCAAATTAATTCTTGTTTTCTCTCAGTTTTGACTTCCTCAGCATGACGCATCTTCTGGGAGCATATATCAAGCAATTTTGGGGCTCGTAGTGCAGGGACTCGAGTGTTAGAAATTGATCTTCACTTTTTTTGCTTAACGGTTTAAATTGACCCTTTTATTTAATCGCGCTTTGATCAGGGGCGTCCAGACTATTATGACTGGTAGACCTCTGTCATCAGCGTCGTAATAAATAGAGGTGGGGGTCGGCTGGTACTCACAACCGAGTTCATCCGTACTGTCGTATCTCACCGACAAACCCTAATCCGATCTGTGAGGGAGCGCTGTACCGACAGGAAGCACTACCGTCGTCACTGCCACGACGACAGCCATCACCGAAAAATTGACGACGTTGCCGTGACTTCTATGCCACTGCCTTTTCCACCGATTGACGCTGTCTTAGCGCAGAGGATAGCATCGACAAAGGGCAGATGGCCGGATCATCTTCCACGACTCCGGCAACCGAATCCGAAGGTATTGACTACTTCCGAGCCACAGATTTATTCCCGACACGAGACTCTCGGATCTGCACTCTTAGACACCGGAAAAAAATAACTACATTGGCATCAGAGCCAGCTCTAGGAGTGAATCCGACAAGTATGAAAAAAACTCGCCGGAACCTTACCCGCGAGCAAAGATCCGCAAAGAAAAATCATAGCCGTGGGCTACATTGTGGCGGAAGCTCTCGGGCTCCGCGAAAGAACCGCGAAAAGAAAGAAAGAAAAAGCTAGTCGCAGCCGCCAGATAAAAAAAAAGAATGGCCAGCGGCCAG
>BCLH01000575.1:33923-98536 GCA_001602315.1 Zoysia pacifica
GACGCGCTCGTCGCGAGACCGGTACAAAGGCGGCTGGGACTGGGAAAGAGAGCAAATGTTTTAGGTTAAGGTTGGAAGAGGAGCACTCTTTTTATACCTCCGAAAAAGGCTAGATTTGGCTCATGTGGGAGGGTGAATTTTCGGCCCAAGCCCAAGTTGGTTTGCACGAATTGCAACAGGCTAATGGGTCAGGCCGAATTCCAATTTCGGCTCGGGAGAAAGGTTTTTTTTATTTTTTTTTCAGAGGCATTTTTAATTGAAAATTACCTAATTAAATCTGTTAAAATTTGAATCAACGAGATAATTTTGACAGAACAGAAAAATAAAGTAAATGCTTCTGAAAATTAAAGAAATTTATTTTCCGCTGCGTACTTAAAGAAATTATTTTTATTATTAAATTTGAACCAACGGGAGAATTTAATTTTTAAAAAAATAGTAATAAATTTCAGTAATTATAATATTGTTATTTTTTGACCAACATTGATAATAACAGTATTATAATTTCATAATTGATATTTTTATGCATTATTTTTATTTCTGCCCAACGGTGACATAGATTTAATGTATAATATAAAATTGTGTGTCATATTTTTTACTAACGTTGAAAATAAGACATATAATTTAACTGTTATTATGTTCTCACTTTATTTGATTTATTTACAGGAGGATACAACTTGATGAGTTGTATCAGAGAGATACTCACTCTCAAAGTTGACAACTATGGAGAGTGAAAAAAAAAGATAGATCTAGCGTTTATCTTGGCTGAGGTGGACTGGGTTCTCACCACAGCATGTCCCACTGAGCCTGAGGAGCCAATGAGAAAAGAAAATGAGGCTGAGACTGCTTGGCAGACTTGACAGAGGGACTATGCTCCCTTAAAGATGTTCTATGACCTTGAGCATAGAAAATAGACCACAGGCAACAAAAAGTGTATGGCTGTAATAAAGAACACGATTGAGCCTGCAATTGTGGGCTCAATCTCAGAGTGTGACTGTCACAGAGTACCTTGAAAGAATAAAGAGTCAGTTTACTGGCTCTTCAAATATATATGCCACACAAGTTATTAAACAACTTGTGACAGAAAGGTACTCTGGTGGTAACGGTGGCATTAGAGAGCACATACTAAGGATGAGTAATATGGCATCCAAGCTCAAACCAATGGATCTATGTCTCAAGGATGAGCTCTTTATCTATCTGATTTTTGCTTCTTTGCCAAAAAGAGTTTGACACCTTCGTTGTCAACTACAACATGTAACCTGAGACATAGGATTTGGAAAAGTGCATAGCTATATGTGTGCAAAAGAAAGACAGAATTAAAACTTCACATGGTGGATTGACTCTGGAGCAACTGTTCATGTTGCTAATTCATTGCAGAGATTTTGTTCGACGAGGACTACGCAAAGAAGAGAAAGATGCATTAAAGTTGCAAATGGAGTTCAAGCTGAAGTTGAAGCCGTTGGCGATCTTTCATTAGAGGTAGTTGATGGCTTCATTCTTAAACTTAGAGATATTCTCTATGTACCCTCTCTACAGAGAAATTTAATTAGTGTTTTATGTTTGGATAATGATGGTTATGATTGTCATTTCGAAAATGACAAGTGTGAAATAATATTTAATAAAGAATGTGTAGGTCTTGCCATATTACAAAATAAGCTTTATTTGTTATGCCTATGTGATGATGTGAATGTCGTATGCGACAATAGGAACGTTGCGTGCGAGATAAATAAATCCTCGTCTATCAATGAAAATAGAAAACGAAAAAGAACTATAGATGAGTCGTCGAAATTTTGGCACTGTCGTTTAGCCTATATTTCGAGAGGGAGAATAGAAAGACCAGTTAAGAATGATATTCTTCTTTCACTAGAGTTCTCAGACTTAGAACAATGTTGAGATGGCATTAAAGGAAAATATATAAAGAAAATTAAGAAAGATGCAAAAAGAAGCACAGAAGTCCTACAAATTATTCACACAGATATTTGTGGTCTTTTTTCTGTGAAGAGTATAGATGGTTATGACTCGTTCATAACATTCACGGATGATTACTTCCGATATATATATATTTATCCAATCAAAGAAAGAAATGAAGCTTTGGATAAATTTAAGATATTTAAGGCTGAAGTTGAAAACTAACACGATTTAAAGATAAAGATAGTCCGATCTGATCGAGGGGGGGAGTACTACGGTCGGCAGACCTCATATAGCCAAGTTCCTGGACCTTTTGCAGGGTTCTTACAGAAAAATGACATAGTGGCCCAGTATTCTACACCGGGCGAATCTCAGCAAAATGGAGTAGCTGAAAGACGCAACCGTACCCTGATGGATATGGTGCGAAGCATGATGAGCTATTCTATATTGCCATTGAGTTTGTGGATAGATGCGTTAAAAACCGCCATTCATATTCTCAACAGAGTACCTAGTAAATCGGTGCCGAAAACACCGTATGAGTTGTGGACAGGGAGAGTTCTCTCATTAAACCACTTACGTGTGTGGAGGAGCCTAGCTGAGGCTAAAGTATTTAACCCAAACATTGAGAAGCTTGATCTCAAAACAGTAAGTTGCTATTTTATTGGCTATCTTAAAAAGTCAAAAAGTTATCGTTTCTACTGTCCAGACAGATTTACAAAGTTTGTAGAAACGAGACACGCTGTCTTCTTAGAGGATGAGATGATGAGGGGGAGCATGGTAGCTCGAGAGATTGACCTTGAAAAGAAGCGGGCGTATGCGCCCACTCTGATGATTCAAGAGCCATTCTTCTCACTACCTGCTGTCGCTGCACCGACAGTGCGAGATACTGCGGTGTAAGCACCTGTTATTGTTCCTCCTGTGACAATAATGAATGAGAATGAGGAACTTGTTCCTCAGGATCCTATAGAACCCGTTGTCACGGATGAGGAGGAGCAACAACAACCTCAAACAGAAAATGTACAGAATGAAGAGGCTCCGAGGAGGTCTCAAAGAGTAAGAAGATCAGCTATTTCTGATGACTATGAAGTTTATCAGACAGAAAAATTTCAAATGAAGGATAATCCCACCTCATTTGAAGAAGTCATGAGAAGTGAAAAATCTTCAAAATGACTTGAGGCTATGCAAGAAGAAATGAAGTCCATGAAGGCTAATAAAGTCTGGGACTTAGAAGTAATTCCTAAAAGAGCCAAAACAGTAGGCTGTAAATAGGTCTATAAGACAAAACTCGACTCTCAAGGGAATGTAGAAAGATATAAAGCACGACTCGTAGTAAAAAGCTTTACGCAAAGAGAAATGATTGATTATAATGAGATCTTTTCTCCAGTCTTATGTAAAGATTCTTTTAGAATCATAATGGCACTTGTGGCTTATTATGATTTCAAGTTACATCAAATGGATGTAAAGACAGCATTCCTCAATGAGAATTTGGAGGAAAATGTTTATATGGCACAACCAAAAGGTTTTGTCATAGAAGAAATGAAAGACTGGGATGCCGTCTAAAGAAATCGATTTATGGGTTAAAGCAAGCTTCAAGACAATAGTACAGCACGATAAAGAAATTTGGGTTTAAAAAAAATATAGAGGACAACTGTGTTTACTCAAAATTTAAAGATAAGAAGTTTATCTTTCTAATCCTGTATGTGGATGATATCTTACTAGCTAGTAGTAATATCAGTCTGCTATTAGAGACAAAAAAAATTTTATCCTCAAACTTTGATATGAAGGATCTTGGTGAAGCTTCATTCGTTCTAGGAATCGAAATTCCTCGAGAAAAAAATAAAAGAGTATTGGAACTGTCACAAAAGACATACATAGAGAAAGTATTAAAAAAATATGATATGCATAAATATAGTCCATCACCTGCACCTATATTCAAAGACGACAGAGATGGAGATTTTTAATGGCCTAGGAACCAGTATGAGATCGATCAAACGAAATCGGTTCCATATGCTTCAGCTGTTGAAAGCTTACAGTATGCTCAAGTATGTACACGCTCTGACTTAGCATTTGTTACCGGGTTACTTGGCAGATTTCAGAGCAATCCTGGAATAGAGCATTGGAAATTGATAAAGAAAGTCTTGCGTTATTTGCAAGGAATAAAAAGCCTCATGATGACGTACAGAAGATCAGATTCACTCCATATAGTGGGGTACACAGATTCTGATTATGCGGGAGATGATAAAAAGTCTATATCCGGATATGTGTTTACTCTCGCTGGAGGAGCTATTTCGTGGAAAAGCTCAAAGCAAACCGTCACTACATCGTCCACAATGTATGTCGAGTTTGTAGCATGTTATGAGGCTACGGGGCAGGTGAACTGACTTAAGAAGTTCATACCCGGTTTAAAAGTGGTTGACGACATCTATAGACCACTTAAGTTGTACTGCGATAACGAACCCGCAGTAATGTATACCTACAACAATAAGTCAAGTGATGCTGCCAAACACATTAACATAAAATACTATGTTGTGAAAGATAAAGTTCAGGATCAAATCATAAGTGTTGAGCATATAAGCACCGCAAAGATGCTAGCGGATCCGTTTACTAAAGGCTTACCGCCCAAAGTATTTATTGAACATGTTGCCGGCATGGGTTTAAGGGAAAGCCTGTGATTCCTGAACAAAAGGATGGCCTAAAATGTATAGTAACTATTTTATAACAGAAAAATATATTGTAGCTGTTAAATCTATCGGCGATTGATCGTGACGATGAGACAGTTCTATGCATTAATCTGTAATGGAATGAGTGAAGTTAAAAAGATATTAAAGATAAAAGTATAAGGTGAGATCAAGGGGGAGAATGTTAAAAATTGATCTCCACCCGTTTTGGCCCAACGGCCTAAATGGGTCCTTGATCTAATCGCGCCCTGATCGAGGGCGCCCAGGCCATTATGGCTGGTGGGCCTCTGTCGCCAGCGCCACAATAAATACAGGTAGGGGCCGGCCGGTACTCACAACCGAGTTCGTCCATACCGCCATACCCCACCGACAAACCCTAATCCAATCTGTGAGGGGGCGCTGTACCGACGGGAAGCACCACCGCCGTCACCGCCACGACCACCGCCGTCACCGGGAAATCGACGACATCGCCGTGACTTCTACGCCACTGCCCTCTCTACCGATCGACGCTGCCCTAGCGCAGAGGACCGCATCGACAAAGGGCAGATGGCCGGATCGTCTTTCACGACTCCGACAACCGGATCCGAAGGTATTGACCACCTCCGAACCACATATTTATTCCTGACACGAGACTCTCGGATCTGTACTCCTAGACACCGGAAAAAGATAACTACACCGAGTTCTTTTCGACGCCGTTCGTCGGACTTAGGAGCCTCGCCGATGACGACCCAGTTCCAGTCATCCTCAGCTTCGACAAGCTCCACGTCGCTCTTCTACAGGTTGCAGAGAAAGAGAAGCTCTAGGAACCCGTAACGCAGTATTTCGTCCACGTATACAACCGTGCGTCGCCGCTGAAGTCTTCAGTTCGCAGCTTCTCGCCGTCAGCCCTTTTCCGGTGAGCCTCTCGCTGCGGCGACCACCCCAGGCAGATTCCCAGTGCACACCGATCATTTCGCTGTAAGCTTCAGTGAGCTTCACCGTCGGGAGCGCCGTTCTGCCAGTGCGCCGCCGTGCGCCGTCGGCCGACCACCATGGTCGGAGCTCAGGGCTCAGCCCGGATCCCACGGGATCGTTTGTGGCAACCCTGTGGCCACCGTGTGGCATCTCCAACGAGCTGAGTCAAATTTAATCAATTCCTCGAATTGTTTATTGTTCAGAAATCAGTGTAATCTTGTAAAATCTATAGAAAATTAATTTTAAATTATAAAAGTGTGAGCTAATTTTTTATAGGTTTCTCTCAACTAGAACAATATTATGGAGCTTACTAATTTTTATTTTATGCATTAAATTAATTTAATTAATTAAGATCACTTAATAATCAAGAAATGCATTACTATCCCTTATCAGCATGTAAAAATATTATAAAATTTACTTTCATGTTTATTTATTTACTCTTTGCTGATTTAATAAAATTTTAGATTTAGTTTCAGTAAAATAATTTATAAATGATTTATTCTCTGATTAGTATTTAATTCATTATAAATCTATTTGATTTCAGTAAATCTTGCAATTTTCTCTAAAATTCAGTTATAGCCTCCGTGATTTTATAGATATTTTAAAACTAGTTTTACATCTTCAAGAACCCTGTTAAAGAAGTTTATAACCGTATTTGCTCACTTTTACCTTGAACATTCATGTGCTATTGCATACAACTTCATTTGAAAACCTTTAATTCATAAAAGGGCATCATTTTCATTATTCTGCGTATCATTTGATATCGAACCCAAAGGAATCCAGTAGGAGATAGGGAAATTTCTGCATGAGTCGTAGGAAGCCCTAATCAGCGACGATCTCGTAGCTGAAGAATCTAACGTTGAACAAAGTCCAGGCAAGCTCTGGTGCATTAACCTCGTTTTAATATTTCATTTCATCACTGTATATAATTAGTTATTGTATTGTGCATTAGATTTTAGGAGTTGATTGAAACCCAGACTGCATGATAGGTACCTTATTACCTTGGTTAAGTGTCTTTGGTACATGTGTAGAGTTATGCTATGTGTCATAGTTGATGATTGAAGTGGAGTGGATAAATCTTCACTCACGAACTATAAGTCTTTTACCCTTTGTTAAGCTTATCACATGAAATGTTGAAGTTGAGACCGGACATGGGTCCTGTGTGCAGTAGTCCTGTCTGTGTCGATTAAAGACCATTAATTGTTGGCTCTATTGAGCTAAGTTTGTATAAAACTGATTACATACTGGATATATGGGACCTAGAAAACTGATGTAGCACAATGTTCGTAGTGACCACACGTAACCGAACCTCTCTTCAGTAGATGATTAGAAGGGAGAGTTTTGGAGCTAACTATGGATAGATCCGGTGTGGTTATCGCATGGCGGACCAGTGCTCGGGAGAGGTGAGCATCGGACCGGCTCTATGAATTATTGGTGTGTAAGGTTGCTCTGTGCGGTTTTCGAGAAGCGCGTACATGTCGTGTGATCAGGGTTCTCTTGCAGGATCTAAATCGATTTGAATCGCTGCTCCTTACAGTAACGTGTACCGCTTGTCTAAGTGCGCCACATCATAGTAAGAAGTTAATTAAGATGAAGTATGATTTTGATTGATATCTCTCGGAAACTTCTTAGTATTCTTATATGGTATAGTTATAGTGCAAATTAAATTTATTTTTCTGTAACTGAATGTACTGCTAAAACTTGAAAGTAAGGATTCACTTCTAGCACTGTCTTTGCAAATAGCCAACCCTGGTGAGTCAGCCTTTTCATTCTTAAGAGTCAGCTGTAGATAGCCATGTTGATGGGTAAGACTTGCTGAGCATTAGATGCTCAGGGCTTTGTGATGTTGTTTTCTGTTGTAGGTGTATTTTCTTTTCCTTCTCAGTACCAACCGGAAGGAGCAACCCCTGAGGGTGGCTTTATTCATTGGGAACCTTGCTCGCCACGCTGAGTGGATTGCTGCTAAAAGATATATACATTGTATGGGCTCGATGTATTCATTGAGTAGTATTTAGGATGCCCTTGGTATTGTAATAGATTTGTAGCTTCTGCACTTCTCGTGGTTTGTAAACTTAAATAATAAGTTTGTAATATATTGTCGTGCTTGAGCTGTTTTGTAGTCCTCACTTCATTGAGTGACATCCAATATGATCCTGGAGATGATGGTACGTTCCTTCAGAGGGACAGGCTGTCACACTTTCTATGGGTCAGCGTCGAGCGTTTCTTGGTGCCTGGGTACTTAAGGATATTCTAAGATATTCCAATTTCCTTAGGGATTTTCTCAGTAAAGCTAATATTCAAAAATTCAAGGAAGTTCCCTCAAGTTCTTCCATAATTGTCCCGTTAGTTTCGTCTCATCGAGCTCTTCGCGTAGGTGTCCTCCGAGTTCTGAGGTTGAAATGCTTAGTTATTCAAATTTGAATTTGCCATTGAATTAGTTTCTCACCTATTTTTCGTGCTGATGTCCAGTTGCAAACATTGCAGCTGACTTTTCTGCCCAAGGACTTAGATCCTGGATGGGATCTCAAGACTTACGAGGCAAGCCACGCTCTTTGATCAATTTTGTGCCCAGTTTTCAAACAACATATTTTGATTGCAACCCTAATTGCATGCCAGCTATTTTAAAATCTACTAGCAACATTCCCAAGCTGTGCCTGTTTACAGTTCTACAAATATTGAGCCATAGTAATGCTTTATTATTATTATTTATCTATTTATGCTTAGCCATGCTTAGTCGTATTTATTTATTTATTCTTTATCTCACACAATCACCATAAAATGAATTTGTGTAAAATGATTCTGAAATGTGCTTCAAATGTGTGTATTGGAAATAACTATAAACATAATATTTTAGCTGGGGTAGGCAGGTGTTTGAGAGCTAGAGGACTCTCGAGAAGTCCCTATGAGCGTACCTGTGGTGGGTACGGTGGGAAAGCTTGGGTATAGGCTTTCCCCATGACTTGTGACCGTTGTTGGTGTTGAGGATGAAGATGGCCTGCTCCGGCAATTAAGGACCGATTCTTTGAGCCTTGTGCCTCAGTGCTTTACCATGCACACCACGTGACTGTATAGGCAGTTCACTGGATTTTGAAGCTTGCCGAGACTGGTTGCTTACTCGTGGATTGGTGTTGTTGAGTTATGGCTCCTCACATGAGGTCGAGATACCCCAACTGATCAGTGATAGGCTCCTCACAGCTTTATGACCCATTGTATAGGCAATTGGGATCCCTATCCTAGCAGATAGGTGATGTCAGTCAAAGCTTGTGGATGGGTCTTGTGTGGTGGCTGTACGTGTTGCTAAAATTTTAGCCCACGTTGCGGTGCCACACCACTTGGGTCTAGGTGCATACACTGCAGTGTTACATTCAATGCGCATTGCCATGTCCTATGTTAGGACACCGCCTGAGTAGTGCTCCTCGTAGAGTAGTTTTATGTTTTCTTCTCTCTACCCTCTGTTTTAAAATGTATTGGACTCCAGCTTTTGAGCTGTGGCCATGTGTGGAGGATTACACCAGTATTTAAAATGAACCACAGTTTGTGATAAAGGAGATTCCTGCATGGCAAGGTAATAAAACTTGACAATTTGAAAATAAAATGTCTTGCATTTAAAATAAAATGTTTAAATTTGCATTTAGAACTTGAGCCAGCTTTCATCCTTAAAACTACCCTTGCCTGCGTACATTGTTGGTAGGTAGCGTGCGATTTACAGAGTATTCACGTACTCAATTTTTCATGCCAATATTTGTCAGAGGACAGCCTGGAGTTCGACTTTGACTGCTTTTCAGGCAAGGATTGAGGCTTGCTCCTACACTCGAGTGCCAATGGAGGAGAATTATCTACATGTTTTTTTTTCCATTTGTTGCTTTTGCTTGAAGGATTCTCAATAGTTGCTGCTTTGAGATGATTCCCGGCCTACGTGCCAAGGGACCCCGTTGAAGGATGGATGTTTTAATAAGTTTTATGGATTATCTCATTGAACTTATCTATCTTAACCTTGTCTATTATTTCTGTTATGGTTTCTTGATTGATCACTTATGATATTGTGCTTGCCAACCTTCTGGGATTGGCAAAAGTACGTGGGATCGGGTCCCATCGAAATGTAGGAAAATTCGGTCATTACATAGATACACAGAAGTAGCTCATTCCTAAGTACTTCCTTATATAAGTTTGAGAATAGATTGCTTAATAGAGGGCCAAGAGATACATGAAGAAGGGCTGGGAGGCGCACAAGGCCATGAAGTGGCGCCCGAATCAGGTGGAGGCCCAATCCAACTTGTGTTAGACTCAAATTTCAGTAGCAGTCCATACTAAAATGAATGTCAGATGGCATTGAAACTCCATTTTGGGTGTTCTATATGTGGATGGAAAGCTTAGAAGATAACCTGTCCAATGGCACAGGTCTCATGAAAAATCTGATTGAAGTCAGCAGCAATCGTCAAAATAAATTAATGTATAGAATTGGTTCTGGTGCTGTGTCACCATGTTTTGTATCGCGTATCTTTTATCAGCCCATTAGGATTAGGGATGTGTCCTTTGCTGAGCCTAGAACCTATATAAACAAAAGCTGCCACATGATTAGACTTAGGTTAATCCATTTTTAAACAGTTTTATCATCAACGATTTATAAGACCCCAACTTTAAGAGTTTAATCCAGATTAGCAACTATGTTGCATTCTTTCTCATTCTTGCTTGTTTTCTTTGATTTGTTGGCAAGGATTAGCCTTCTTGGTTAGGTCAACGTCAGCGCATGATTGATAACCATAGAGTGGTGCTACGATTTGTGCGGTTTGAATTGTGTCCATTAGATTCCGGATCATGTGTGTCACATCTCCACCAAATTAAGAGTTACCTCAACCTGACGGAAGATCAGAAACCGCATACACATCACCAGCCCGCCCCCTACCACTGTTTTCTTTCCCACGCGCCGCTCGCAGACTATCTCTGTCGCCAGTCGCATGCACTGCTGCTGCCCTGCTGTCGTACCCCAATTCTGGGATACATTGTGCGTTACGTATCAGTACCTGAATCAGTAGCTGATACTCATAAACACAACAGAATATATATCAAAAGCATACATTGAATTTAAATTGTATACCTGAGTAGGAACCTTCAGCGGCAGCACGGTAAGGGTATCTATATTTCAAAACTGTCTGGCCAGCTAAAGGTGAAGCGGGCAGCGAAAACCATGGCCCAAAGCCACAAGCAATCTTGGGCTGCAGAGCTACAATTGCAAACAATTGAGTACATAAGGTACTCAACAAACCCTAATACTAAGCTAGGGTATATATAGATGCGCATATTTGGTTGTAGCAAAGAATAAAGCTTAGAGGTTACTTTGTGAAAATCTAGTTTTACGCAGGCTCACTACAAAATCTTTAAAACCAGAGGGAAAATTGAATATTTATTATCCATATTTTAGTGGGTGGGCATGGGGGAGTATCAACCTTTCCTGCCAATTCCCACGTTTTAATTGGATAGACCTTCACTATCCAATCAAGACACTTTTCAAATCACGGGCAACTACACCCACTCACACCATCAGGGATATGTATAGAGACTAATCATTATGAACCTAGACATTAGTGTGTCAACACCGTGACAACATCCATTCTGTATGGATTATATACTCTGCAGAGGTTGTACACTGTATTCACAAGCTGTGCTCCTCTTGCACGACATAGTCACATAATGTTTACTCCAGCATCCACTTAGGTTTCTACAGATTCCACTCAAGAGTAATCCAGAGGCTATCTGTCGGGGTTTTTCAATTCCTAACGACACGACTGGTACATTCCTAGAGCTGGATTGTGGGACACACATCCACGTCTTCTCCTTTATGTACTGGGTGATTACACCAACTAGGGGTTATATCCGTGGGCATACAGTCCCACGACGCGGGCTATTACTTTGTTGAAAGCTGGATGGCAAGTATCTCGCGTCTTCTCCTGGCCTCTTGTGTCATACTGACCTCCTAGTGGTTCAATGTGGATTACCTAAGTAGGAGGAGTAAGTCCCACCCATAATGGGTTCTATGGTTGCAGGTAATCACAAGAGCACTAACCGATCCTTATATGGCAGGGCGGCGTGCTTGTCCACCACCTTTTGTGAGCCCCGCTCCATAACCAGAATCACCCATCCTAACCTAGCACATGTTCCACTATCACCCATCCCATTTTATTTTACTCACCACCAAACTCATTTTAACATATTTCATAAATGCTGGTGTACGGTGTGGTGATGCTTGGCATCGCAAGAGAGTTCCTAAGCATCCTAATATCAGGCTTTCCATTCATTAAAAGCATTTAATAGCTGAAATCCTATGGTTTACATGGGGGTGCTAACAACGAGCAATCAAGGTTGTAACTGACATTAATATCAATAGATTAATCAACCAATTAGGATTAAAATTAACACAATGTTTTAAATCAAATATCATGCATAGCAATATGAACAGGCACTATTGGAGATTAGTAAAACATGGGTTAAACATGATCAAGGATTTAGTGCTTACCTGCAAACACTTAATCTTCAGAACTCAAGTCTTCAGGTTCTTCTTTAAAATCCGAGTCTGCAATCTTTGGCTTGGAGTCTTAGATCTTCGTGCTTCTCTTCATACACAGTCCTTCTAGCTCCTCATGAAGCTTGGCTCTTCCTCGAACTCGATGTCATCTACGTGATAAAATACACCTAATAAAATTACTACAAAATAAACAAAGCTCGAGAAGAATCAATATAATACAGATAAACTCCAGTAAGAACCAAATGAATTCTAGGGGAAGCCAGTGGGCAGAGGTCATGCAGGATGCAGCGGCTTTCACACTAAGTGTAATTTGGCGGAGTGTGTACTAGATTTCATGCATGGAAAGCTACAATGAATGAGTTGCACGTACCAGTGGTTGTGAACAGGGTAAGTTGGTGCGTGTGTCGTTTGTACCAATGGTACTAGTGTTTCTATGTGGATGTGAACTTGTATGCAGCATGTACTAAGAGTGTTGTTGGCACAAAGTGTATCATTTTATGTGAAGCATTAACTTATTACTATGTACTAATGATTAACAGTTAGGTTAATTCTAAGTTGTATTTAATTAGCGTCCAGGCGATATCATGAGTGCGTTTGTGCGGGTTCTTGTGATACGGACTCGCAAACAAATGAATCCAGTGTAAGATGTGCATTTACGCATGCTTAGAGACTGCGTGGAGCCATTGTTATAGTCATTGTCAGGTTTCCCTAACGAGTGCGTGCATGGGTGTAAGTGCACATCCTGTGCGTAGGATGTTGCATGACGAAGTGGCATGTGCATCATCCGGGTAGGTGTACCCGCATGCCCATGTGTATGAGTGCAGTGATGGGCATGTGATTGCACAGTGCGGGGTGTGAACACACGACATGCTTTCATGAAGGTGCACCTGCATAGGTGTCGGTAGTGAATACGCGAGTGTGGTCATCCGAAAGGCTGGCACACACACGCGTATGTAGTTGAGGTGTGAGTGCGTATATAGGCGGCAAAAACTACAGCTATGTAAAATGAACTATCTCGTTATTTGTGGCTTAACTTCTATAGGCATGATTCTTAATTAATTCTTAGCAGCTGATTATTTGATTTTACTGTAAAATTATACTGTTAAAGCTATCTTGTGTCATGTGTACTAATGTATGTTAATGCAAGGTGAGATGGATTAGTGTGCCATTTAATAATTATTTAGTTTCTAATATACAGGAACTCTTAATGATTAGCACTTAATTACATGATTTTACATTCGAAGTTAAACTACTAAGCCTACTCATATTGAAATAACTATGTCTATAACAGGGGTAAACATATATGATAAGGATAGTGGGCACACACATTGAACTACTCTACTCTAATTACTAACTAATGGCAGGCATACAGACAAGTCAAGTTCCTTATGTACTTCCTCTATTAGTCTTATAAGTATACACATTACCTAATCAATACACAATTTAGGACTTAACTCCAAAGGCACCCAGGCACTACCGGGGTGATGTCTTCTGACTTGGGTTAACAAGCCAAAGTGTACCGTCTTTAACAGGCCCTACGTCATACCCAAACGTGAAGGATTACAAAGGAAGGACAGAGCTATCACCATCTGCCGCCTACCTCTACAAACCGTGGAGTACATCCGCATTCAATGGTGAATAACTTAGATCCCATGTCCACATTATTCAACAATACCTTAACCCTTCTGGATAGTAAAGCTAGGACTAAGGTATACATAAGGCACATTGAACTAAAGCCATAACATAGACGCTTAAACATACATTGACTATAATAATAAGTAGGCTTTACTAAGTATAATTATACCTAAGTCTATGGACAAGTACGTCAAACAAGAACAACTTGCCTATAAATATAAATACAACTATACTAAGGGAGACATAATATAAAAAACTATATCTTTATTCATAATCAAAGTCAATACAAAAGGAAAAAGATACATGAGAAGAATACTCACTAACCTCACCAAGATGACTTGGGAATTAGGGAGAGACTCCTCCAGTCTAATGCCACTATATATGTCTATGAAGAACTAATGGTGTGAGAGTGAAAAAATCCAAGTGAAGTGTGTGTGTTGAAGTGAGGGGTGAGGGGTCCTATCATAGCCTCCAAAGGTTAGTGGAGACAACTTGATTCGTGCACCAAGTCACCGGGGCAGTCTTCAAAAAGTTCGGGAAAGCCAGCACGTGGAGGCCCCCAGGAAAGGTGCCAACGGCCGATCGGCCAACTTGTGGGGTCGGCCGACCCTTCTGTTGGGGCTCCCAGGCCCACCGTTGGCCAGGTCCCCCCTCTGGTGGGTCTTTTGCGAGATTCTTCCAGAAATTCTTCTGGATATTCTTTCTATCTCTGCGAGTTGAGTCCTTGCCACATGACAGCATCAGATTTATCGGTTTGTCAACTTTGACTATGTTGGTGTATTTCCTCACTTTATATAGTTGATTTTCACCTGCATGCAATTTCCATAAGTACAAGTGGAACCACATTATTTGAAATAAAATGCGTGTAAGAAATGCTAAGTCTTTCTTTATTTACTAAGGATTATTGACGGTATAAGTGATACTTAAGCACCGTCAACAACTCCCCCAGGCTAAATATTTGCTTGTCCTGAGCAAATGAATAAGAATTAGGCTTAGTGGATTAGGAGTTGCTACCATGTTAACTCTCAACATGTACCATGCCTACAATATAGTTACTCTACCTTGTATTGAATAAGTTGGCAACAATACTCACCTTTTCATCTTGGTCCTGTGGGTCTTGTAGCTTATCCTTGTCTTGGGCAGTTGAGAGACAGAACGGTTCAAGAGTATACACCTTCCTGCTCCTTGCTTGGCTTTATTTTTCAGAGGTTTTCAAAATTTTTCAAATTAAAATATGTTCCTCAAATGATACTCTCGAATCGCACAATGTATTTAATTCCTCACCAAAGGCTTTGAGTTGCCTTTCTTTCCTTACCACTAAATAAGTGTTTTTTGGAGCTTAAGGTAGGAAATATGTAAGGCACACTTGCATCATTTATTTTGCAAAGTCAAAGACCGGACCTAAAGAGATAGCGAATCATACTCTATGATCAAGATGTGCAAGTGTATGAATATGTGGAAGTGGTGATGTATAAGACTCTTCTTTTTGAGTGATTCTCTCTCTCTTTTATTTTGAGATCATGGCTATTCTTTTTTTCCTTTTTTCACCGTGCTATTCTCAGCATGCCTTTTCTTCTTCTTTTCTTTTTGCATAATCATGTATTTTTATTCAAACAGAGAGAAAGAGAGATCACAAAATTTTCAAGTGAGCCTATCTCTTGTTTGAATGGTGGTGGATGGTCATGTCAAAATGAACAATAAGAGCATGATAAGTATTTCACTAAGGTCACAACAATTTGACAAAGCTCAAAGTAATACTAAGCAATATATGTGTAAGGTGTTTGCTAATGGAGCACTACATATGGCTTTGGCAGGAATTTCATCATTGAGGAACATATGGATTTTATTTTCAAAACAAATTCGCCGAAATCAAGCCTTACTTGGAGACAAGGTTTACTCAATATTTCAGGAGAATGCTAGATTGTAGACTAAGTACATAGAGAGAACAAAACAGAGCAACTATTCATCATTTCCATTTTAAAGATTTAAGCATTCTTACCGCGCATCACTGAGCAAGCAAAAACAACTAAGCAAATTTTATTCTATTTTTGGATTTTGAGTTTTTAACATGCAGAGATTTTTTCTATGCTGAAATAAAATTGGAAGGGAAAGATACAAGTTACCTTAGAGTGGGGCCTCCCCCAAGCTAGCTCCTTGCTCACTGTCGTTGGCTAGGATCAAGTAAGCCCTTATGTTGTCGTGCCCTTGCTGCAGTGTAGTGTTGAGTGTGTTGAACCTCTCATTGGTGTTGGTGATGTACTGCTGCAGAGTGTGCTGCATCTCCTCCATTCGAAGATTGATGCCCTCCATCCTTTGGTTCAGTCCCGTGAATTCCCAACTGTAGTCATATGAACCATAAGCCGAGGATGGATGATGTGTTCCCATATGAGGAGGAGGATCGCTTGAACTTGAGGAGAAGTCTGGCTGCCTCCAAGCCGCATCTGACACCTCAGGCTATGTCGACGTACCCTACCCACTCCATAGTGTTGCGGTGTTTGGGTCCAGCCAGGGGCATCCCCAGTCTATCCCCAAATCACCTGCTCAGTGTCGCGCTGTCGACTTGCCAGTCTCGACTGACTTCTTGTCAACCTGAGTGCACTAGAACTCCTTGGAGCCGGATCAATGGGCTTCAAAATAAAGGTTAGTTCCCAGCATTTATACAAATGAAGGTTCAGGTTGGGTAACTCGATTTTCATTTGTATATCCCCGGAAATAAAAGACAAGACTTCCAAAGGGTCCATGTTTCAGAGTATGGCCTTGCACAAGGAAATCTTATGTGATAAAAGTGCAAGACTCATCTAATTCAGAAACAATTGCATGATCTAGGGCCCCTACTTTCCTTGCAATGTGCAATGATGTGCCCTCTATGGGTCCCGTCATCTTGAAATTTTCTAACCATTGTTTTATCATCGCTTATACAAGTGAGACTTTAATCTTATTAACCATGGCAAAAAGGAGTTTTAATTCATCTGTGCGAACAATCCTAAGATCTTCTCTAGAAAACAATGCCATCACTAACCATCCATGCATGAATCGAAGCGTGGGGTTAGGAATATCATTGTTTCACGGCTTCGATGCATCATCTCTAGCAGTTATTTCTAGCCAAAATGTTTTTCTATTGAATTCTCTAGTGGCAAGATCAAGATCTGTGACACTCTTAGGACTAAAACGAGGAATCGGTTTAGGTCTCCTGACAAAACATTGTAATTCTTTCCAAAGAGTCGGAAGGACATGCCCTCACCGTGTTCCACGAGTGTTGTAAGCTTCACGACCATTGGAGCAAGTATACCCCAAAGGTGAATGGTTTTGGTAATTGAATGAAAACCATGAACTAACTCATTGGATGTAAGTTCAACAACACTCTTCAACATATCTACGAGTTGGGTTCCTTATGGATGATTGATGCCTTCGGGAAGCTTCAAGGTTGAAGATAGTTCAAGGTTAAGATAGAGCCTTTATGGTGTAGTTGTAGGCCTCGAGTCTATAGGAAAACTATTAACTATAAAGGGGGTCAGGATATTTCTCTTGGTTTTACAAGTGTTAGGGAGTATGGATGCTCTAGATTCTCAAAGGCACTTGAGTGACAAGAGGAGGCTTGAGGATGGAAGACTTTGCAGCTGGAAACAAGATGGTCTCGAAGATATGAAGTTTCAGCAGTAAGTGGAGTCACCAGATAGTTCGACGGTGTCATCAGATAGTTCGGTGAGTAGACAGCTCAGAGTCCAGAGAAACTGAAGTTTTCTGGAAGAATCAGAAGAGTCACCGGATAGTCCGATGGTGTCACCGGATAGTCTGGTGAGTGTTGAAGACTAAAGTCTAGAGAAGATGTTTTCTAGAGCCGAAGTGAAGAAGTCACCGGACAGTCCTGTGTGATCAATGACCGGACAGTCGGTGTCCAGGAAGATAAAGTCCAGAGAAAGTGTCTCTCCTTGTCCCAAAGAGAAACTTACCGGACAGTCTGGTGAAAGTATGCACCGGACAGTCCGGTGTCAAATGGATTTGACTCCAGAGAAGTGGGTTTCTATCTGACAAAGAAATAGGAGTCACCGGACAGTCCAGTGAGCCACCGGACAGTCTAGCAGTTAGAATCACCGGACAGTCTGATGACTGAAAAAGCAGGTAGCTTAGCTTTATGACATCAACTTTCAATGGCCATTTCAGAGCTTGCAGCCTATATAAACCGTTGGGGGAGCTGTTGTGGAGGTTACCTGCGGTCAGAAGAGATAGAGGATCACTTGTGGAAGCCAAGGGTCACCAAGGAGAGCACAAGGAAGAATCTTGGGAGATCTTAAGTGCTTGAGAAGAGTAGCATAGAACATTCATTCATTCCTAGAGCTTGTGAGGCTGAGAGGAGTGTCTTTGGCTTGTTACTCTTTGTCTATGGTAGCTAGACAGGTTAGGTGCGCTGTTCGAGCTTTCGAGGAGATTGTAGAAGACAACATCAAGTTTGTGAGCAGGTTCGGGTGATCCGCTTGAAAGGGACACCAAAAGGGAGCGCCCGAGCTTCTGAGGCTTGCTCTTGCGGGTGGGTACTGTTTGTCACAGCCAGGATCGCCGGTGACTTTTTGGGAGTGAAGTGTACCCTAAAGAGCACTGTTTCGAGAACGGCGGGAGGGACCAAGTCTCCGACGAGAGCGAGGATTAGGGGAAGGCGCCATTCTTCTGAGATCTCAGGAAAAATCACTGAGCATTCTCTTCACACATCTCTTTACATTCCGCATTTACTTAACGTGGAGTAGTGTGATAGGTTGTTCTTACGATTACTCTTGGTGGCTATTGTGCCCGTATATCTCACTTGCTTGGCTTGAAAGGTTGTTTCTTTATTAGTTTATCTATCTCATCTAGTTGTGCTTAATCGTTCTTCTAGCTTGCTCTTGTGTTATTTAGTATATATCTTGCTACAAGTTGGCTGCCATATCTTTAGTCGAGTTGAAGAGTTAGAAAAGTTGAATTAGTGTAGTGCCCGATTCAACCCTCTTCTCGGTCACTTGATCCTTACAAGTGGTTTCAGAGCTAAGTGCTCAATTTGTGGCTTAACCGCTCTTGATAAGTGATTGAGAGTGATGGAGAAAAGTTCTTCGTCGGGGTTTGAGAGTGGCTCATGGAAGAATCACTTGCTAAGCTACCTCTATGCTACTAAACCGGAGAATTTGAATAACTACATGAAGACTTGCCTAACTCATTCATCTAGTAATGCTTTATGTGCTATCATGAATGATAATGCTAATTATCTTGAGCTTCTAGAATCTTACACTCACTTTCGACAACAACATGGTGAACTATAGGTGATGCCATTCGTTGATTGCATAATCTAGTGGAGAAGATTAATTCTTTCGAAGGAATGCTCAAGATAACTCATGAAGAATCTATCAAGAAGTTTCTAGCTATCAAAGACACCATTAGTCTAACTCTTGATGAAGCCCAATCTTAGACAATCTTGGTGCATCTACCTCAAGCACAAATGTTGGAGATCATGCTCATTTCATTATTGAGCCTCAAGTTTGCAACATCTCTTCTTCTACTAGCACATGCTCTCATATTGATAATATTGCTAGTAGTCTTTTAGAGAATTCTTATGATGTCTTATGTGATGAGTATGACAATGCTATATTGCTTCCTAATGAAACTCAACATGATATATGTGCATGCATTGATAAGCTTGTAGAATGGATCAACTCCTATGGAAAGCATCATATCTCATGTGAGGAAGCTATAGAAAAAAAGATTATGTATGGGAGACATATCTTGAGATCCCAAGAAGACTTGATCCACCAAGTGAACTTGCGCTTATTATTGAGATTAGTACATATGAATCATGCAAAGCTTTGGTAACTAACACTTCATGTCTCATAGCTTCTAGCAAGATGAACTACAAAAATGGAGGAAAGCATTGGGTCCTTGATAGTGGATGTACCCAAACATGATCGGGAATGGCACCATGTTCACCAATATCAAAGAAGATGAAGATAGAGATAAGGTGACATTCGGTGATAATTGCAAGGGAAAAATCAAGGGATTGGGCGAAGTCGCTATCTCCAATGACTTGTGCATATCTAATGTCTTGTAGGTGGAATCATTGAGCTTCAGCCTTCTATCGATAGGTCAACTTTGTGACCTTAGACTCGCTTCTTCAATGACCAGAGTACCTAGCTGATCAACAAGTCTTTGGGTCTCACATTTCATGGGTTCCGGCACAACAATCTCTACATTGTAGATTTCACATCAAATGAAGTTGCACCTCAAACATGTCTCATTGCAAAGTCCTCCAAGGGTTGGTTATGGCATAAGAGGCTTTCTCACATTGGAATGGGGTAATTGAAGAAAATCACCAAGAAAAGGATGGTGCTGGGAGTTCAAGATGTTACTTTTGAGAAGGACAAGTTGTGTGGTGCTTGCCAAGCTGGAAAATAAGTTGCCACTCTCATCCTTGCAAGAATATCATGTCTACCTCAAGACCTCTAGAGTTTCTTCACATTGACTTATTTGAGCTGACAACATACAAAAGCCTTGGTGGGAACCTCTATTGTTTGGTGATAGTTGATAATTACTCACGATATTCATGGACCATATTTCTTGAAGACAAAGCTCAAGCTATCTTCAATTTGAAGAAGTTCACAAAGAGGGCTCAAAATGAATTTGAAGCAAAGATTAAGAAGATTAGGAGTGACAATGGGACCAAATTCAAGAATTCTACGATTGAAGAGTATTACGATGATCTCGGTATCAAGCATGAGTTCGTGGCCACCTACACTCCGGAGCAAAATGGTTTGGTTGAGAGGAAAAATAGGACTCTAATCTCTCTTGCAAGGGCTATGTTGGATGAATATGGAATCCTAGAAAGGTTTTGGACTATAATTATCAACACCGCTTGCTATAACTCCAACCGGGTTTATCTTCACCGGCTCTAGAAGATGGCACCCTATGAGCTCTTGGTGGGTCGGAAGCCTAACTTGGCACACTTGTGGGTCTTTGGTTGCAAGTGCTATATGTTCAAGAAGAGAAAGAGGCTAGGCAAATTTGAGAAAAAGATTGACATTGGATTTTTTGTTGGGTATTCCGGTAACTCTAAAGCTTATCGTGTTTTCAATGCTACTACCGAAATGGTAGAAGAGTCTTGTGATGTGCAATTTGATGAAACTAATGGTTCTCAAGAGAACAAAGAATTTTATAGCTGTGATGTAGATAATGAATCCTTGGAGGAGGCAATGAGGAAGATGCCCGTGAGTGAAGTTCTTCCAATAGAAGGTGATGAGCCATCTACTCCACCTGCGGCACCGAAAACATTCACCTCTACACAACAAGAGGCCACTACATCAACTAACCAAGCACAAGACTCACCTAGTGCTCAAGGTCCAAGTGATCATCCTCAAGAACCTACTACCCCAAGAAACCAAGCGACCTCTACATCAAGTGCTATGCCATCATGCCCAAGAAAAGCACCAAGAGAGGAGGAAGGTTGCAGCTCACCGCTCCGTCAACAAGATACCATCATCTCCAATTAGCATGCTCTTCATGATGCTCAAGACGCTTCACCGCTTCAAGCTTCACCGACTCAAGGGGCTCCAAAGAGGCACAACCCCATTAGTCGAGATCATGGAAGTGACTTGATTCTTGGGAGTCCCTCTCAAGGGATTAAGACTAGGAGAAATCAATACAAGCCCAATTATACTAACCATGAATCCGCTAATGTTGCTTGTGAAAATTTCTTTTTTGTATCTTTGATAGAGCCCAAGAATATTGATGAAGCCGTGGAGAATCACATATGGATGCTAGCCATGCAAGAAGAGCTCAATAACTTTGAGAGAAATCAAGTATGGGAGTTGGTGAAGAGGCCTAAGAACAAAAATGTTATCGGCGCCAAGTGGGTGTTCAAAAACAAGCAAGATGAAAATGGCAATGTTGTGAGAAACAAAGCAAAGCTCGTGGCCAAGGGATACTCACAAGTGGAGGGAGTTGATTTCGATGAGACTTTTGCCCCCGTTGCTCGACTTGAATCTATTAGAACCTTGCTTGCTTATGCTTCATATTTTAATTTCAAATTATATCAAATGGATATGAAGAGCAATTTTCTTAATGGCTATATTAATGAGCAAGTTTTTATAGAGCAACCACCCAGCTTTAAGGACCCCAAGCACCTCGATCACGTCTTCAAATTGAGGAAAGCCTTGTATGGGCTCGAGCAAGCTACAAGGGCGTGGTTTGAGAGGCTAAGAGATTTTCTCACCGGCAAAGGCTTCAAAATAGGGAGTATCGACAACACCCTCTTTATTAGGCACATTGATAAATATCTTTTCATTTGCCAAATATATGTTGACAATATCATTTTTGGATCCACTAATGAATCCTATAATGAAGAGTTTCATGAACTAATAGCCAAGGAATTTGAGATGTCCATGATAGGTGAACCTCTCTTGTTCCTCGGTTTTCAAGTCAAGCAAATGAAAAGAGGGATATTCGTCTATCAAGACAAGTACACAAGGGATCTCCTCAAGCGGTTCAGAATGGAGGAGTCAAAGCCAATCAAAACACCAATGGCCACCAACAACATTCTTGGCCCGGATGAGAAGGGTAAATTGGTTGACAAAAAGCTTTATAGACTCATGATCGGGTCTCTTTTATACCTTACCACATCTCGTCCAGATATCATGTTAAGGGTATGCTTATATGTTCATTATCAAGCTAACCCAAAAGAATCTCATTTAATTTGTGTCAAAAAGATTCTTAGGTACCTCAAGTATACACCAACCATGAGCCTTTGGTATCCAAAGAATGGCTGTTTCACTACTATTTGGACCCTCTAGCCACGCTCCACATTGCAATGACATAAATTTTGTTGCAATACAAAGGTGTTATTGTTACAGATTTCAAATTTGCTGGCAATATGGGACAATACTGCTACGATTATATTTGCGTTGTGGTTTCAACAAAAATTGTGGCAATAAATAGATTATATTGGCAGAGCATATAGTTTTGTTGCAAACTGTTTTTAATATTGCCACGAGCTAATATAGTTGTGATAAATTTTATTTTAGTTGCAATATTTGCGTGTTATTGCAATAATTTTCATAATCATTGCGAGTATCTAACAACCTTGTAACATGTCTAGTATGTTGTTTGAACTGTCCATTTGAAAAATGTCACTCTAAGGACCAATCTGTTTATGTGGGTTGGTGAATTACGATATTATGCTGCCTCGAGGTGTGGACTAGCCCAGCGGACAATGCTCCTAATGGTGACTCGTGACCTAGGTAGACACGTACGGTTTGACGCTGTCAGATGCCAGTGCCTTGGTATGTGATCTCTTGCCCGCTTCTTGGTGTTGGCCTCCCAGCTCTCCGCATAGGATTCTCGAAGAATGAATGAATACACAGGATCAACGTGGCACGTGTAGAATCTCAGCGAACGCTAGAGCTAGGACTGCGCTGGAGGCTGTGAGAACAAGCACTTAAACTGTGCTACTCCCTACACTGCTCGAGGTTTGAAAAGTTGGGGTTTGTTCTTTGCACACAAGATCCTTCGATGATCATTATCATGCATTTAGGTCCGTAGGCTTGTAATATACGAAAAACAGGGGAAAAAAGCCCAAAAATAAGCCCAAATGAAACCCTATTATTTTTCCCTTTCCACGTGCTACAGTACCCTCTTCCATTTTTCCCTCATCTTTCCCCCCCCGCCACCACCTCCTCTAGCCGCCAGCCTTCTCCCTGTCGTGCTGCTATTTTGGCTGCAGCCCCTGCGTACTCCAAGCTGTATCGTTGATTAAATCAATGGATTAGGGGAGGGCGTGAGGTCCTGCGGTGACTGCTGTTTCTTTTTTATTTCCTGCTGTTTGCTGATTTGTAGCGTGTTGTAGCCTGTAGGAAGGCAGGAAGAAGAAAACAAAAAGGGGTGAGAAGGACCAACGTCTGAACTGGTGCCGCTGTCATATCGCAGGAGAGATGAGGTGCTAAACAAAACGTTATTTTAAAAATCTGGTATGATTCGGCTAGGATTTTGAATATGAGTCAATAACGAAAGTTGTAGAGCTTCTTTTTACCTTTCCAACGAGTGGTGATTCGTAATTTTTCATTGTGTATTCTGGGAGATATGCCCTTCTGAAGTGGGTCCGGGTCCGGGTCCACTGTAGCTACGGTGAATTTTTAACCCCAATTCAGAGGACCCCGTTCTTTCTGAAGTGAACTGTCCCATTCTGTCAGATTACAGTTTAAGTATATATATTCGATTTTAGGTGCTGTTTTAAGGGGTCCTAGAGGCCAAATTTGTCTGGGTCACTATGGAAGTGTTTGCATTTCTTTGTATGCTTTTTCTTTAGAATATTTACATGATCATTTTGGTTGAGTAATTATATAGTTATGAATTTTTGAACTCAGCAGCTTGCATGGAGTGACAGAAAACAGTTTGTGTGTCGGCAGGGACTTCTGGTCCTGGAGCAATCGCGGCACGCCTGATGTTGGCCTTAATATGCTCTCTTCATAGCTCAAGCTAATTGGTAAGACGACAACACAGCTGATCTGTACATATTTTGCCCCTAATCCTCTTTATAATTCCCTTACATATTCAGTGATAATGCTACAATCCTCAGAATGTGTCAGGGAACAGAAGTAAGAATTGTTTTATCATTGTTTGTTTTGTGCTAATGCAGGTAGCATTCTTGCTCTTTGTTGAAATATATAAGTGAAGAAACCATGCCACGTCATGACCGTAGTTGGATGCGTAAGGATAAATCAACAGTTGAGTGGCAAGAACGATTCAAGAAATTTGTTGACGATACATTTGTTGGCACAAGCGAAGGAGAAACTGTAGCATGTCTGTGTTCAAGGTGCCGTGGCATGTCATTTAGAACAAAAAAGGATTTTCAGGTTCATTTGCTGATGAGAGGCTTTGATGAAAGTTTCATCCGGGAAGGTGAACCTCCAGCTGATCATTATGGCGCAGATTGCAATGATGATGATGCAATAGGTGATGGGCCTCCTTTGCACAATCTGATTAGATCACTCATTCGTGGTGCCATACATGGAGAAATTGAAGGAGCTAATGATGAGAAGCCAAATGAGGGTGCTAAGAAGTTTTTTAATTTGTTAAAAGAGGCGCAGAAAGAACTCTATCCTGGTTGCAAGGAGGCCACTAAGGTATCTTTTATTGTCAGGCTCTTTCAGATTAAGTGCATGTTTGGTCTGAGTAATCGTGCCATGGAGGCGATACTTCTTTTGTCCTCATTGGTGCTACCCGAAGGACATTGTATTCCAAATAGCTTGGACAAAGTGCAGAGGGTTATTTGAGATCTTGGACTCAACTACCAAAAGATTCATGCATGTGTGAACAACTGTGTGGTTCCAAGGAGATTTTGCTAACATGGATGTATGTCCAACATGTGGTGAGTCTCGGTGGAAAATAAAAGATTGTGCTGAAAATGTTGATGGTAGTAGCACAGGAGGAAAGAAGCGTGTTCTTGTAAAATTCTAAGGTATTTCCACTTATTCATCGACTTCAAAGGTTATATACAGGAGAGGAAACATCAGGATATATGTGATGGCACAAGGAAGAATTGGTCAGTGATGGGAAAATGCGGCACCCTGCAAACTCTTTGGCATTGAAGCATGTGCATGACAAGTATAAGGAATTTGCAATGGATCCACGCCATGTTAGGCTAGGTCTTGCATTGGATGGTTTTAAACCATTTGGTATACTGAATGTTACATATACTACATGGCCTGTGATTTTAATCCCCTATAACTTGCCTCCTTGGTTGTGTTTGAAGCAATCCTACTGGATGATGTCGATGTTGATACCTGGGCCAAAATCTCCTGGAATAAACATTGATGTGTATTTGCAGCCCCTTATCGATGAGCTCAAGGATCTATGGGAAAATGGTGTTGATACCTGGGATGCAAAGGCAAAGGAGAATTTTACTCTACGTGCACTTCTACTTTGGACAATTAATGATTTTTCTGCATATGCTATGCCATTTGGCTGGAGCACAAAAGGCAAGTTTGCATGTCCATACTGCCACAAGGATACTGAGTACTTGTGGCTAAAATTCGGGTCCAAGCATTATTACATGGGACATCGCCGGTTTCTTGCCTTAGGATCACAAGTGGCGCAGGAACAAGGTCAGTTTCAATAACCAGACCGAAACTTGGGATCCTCCAGTGTCACTCACAGGACAACAAGTGCTAGAACAATACGAGAGTTTTGAGCAATTAATTGAAATTTGGAAAGGTGACAAAAAAGAAACGAAAGCAGCTAGAAGAAGAAACTAGGTGGCACAACTGGAGAAAGAAGAACATTTTCTTTGAATTACCTTATTGGGATTCATTGCTCATCAGGCATAATTTGGATGTGATGCACATCGAGAAAAACATATGTGAGAGCATAATTGGGATTTTGCTGGTGCTGGATGGTAAATGTAAAGATAGTGGAAAGGCTCGGCTTGACATGGAGAATTTGGGTATAAGGGAGGATCAGCATCCTGTGGTCCAGAATGGTAAGTATACTTTGCCACTGGTGTTGTACACCTTAGGGAAGGATGAGAAGACAATTCTATGCAAATTTCTAGAAGGAGTGAAGATGCCTGATGGTTATGCCTACAATATTAGGAGATGTGTGGACGTCAAGCAGTGTAAGCTGACTGGAATCAAAAGTCATGCCTACCATTTTATCTTGCAAAAACTTTTACCTTTAGTGGTGCGCAGCATATTGCCTCAAGATGTAGTGATTGCATTGACTCAGCTTAGCAAGTTCTTCAATGCAATATGTTCAAAGGAGCTGCAGGAAAAAGAAATTGAGAGCCTGGACGCTTTGATTAGAGAGACTCTTTGTCGGTTGGAGATGATATTCCCGCCTGCATTTTTTGATATCATGATGCATTTGCCTATTCATATTGTTGAAGAGGCTAGACTTGGAGGCCCTGTGTGCTATAGATGGATGTATCCAGTCGAGAGATACCTACGTACACTTAAAGGCTATGTGAGGAACAAAGCATACCTTGAAGGTTCAGCAACCGAGGGATACATTTCAAAGGAGTGCCTGACATTTTGCTCTCACTTCTTTGAAGATGTCAGTACTAAGCTTAGTCGACCTGATCGTCATGAAAGCGCCATCGTTAGTGAACTGCCATCTGGGCTTAGTGTATTCGGGAGTCTAGAGTACAACAGGAGAGGATGTAGTGTCGAGACAGTTTCTCCCATTGAATTGAATCGGATGAGGCATTACATAATAACAAATTGTGAAGAGACGCAACCATGGATGATTTAAGTTTTTTTTACAATTTCAATGTTTGTACTATTTGTTCAATTGATTATAGTTTTTTAGACATGCTTGATGCATTATATATTTTATTACTTCTATCTTTCTAGAGAGCATTTTGATGGACTCAAAAGAATATATCCACAAATCATTGAAAAACATCACAAGGACCAATTTGTAGACTGGTTTGAGCGTAAAGTGAGTTTTTAAATTAATGCATCTGCTAGTTTTTGAATAGGGACTTGTAGTCAGAATCAATTTATTAATTGTATATTTATATGATTGTACTGATTGCAGATTAAGATTCTTTATTCACATTTTGGCTTTTATGTATTTATACACTATGCATCTGCTAATCTTTAAACTACTTTTTGATGGTTAGAATAACCCAGAAACCCTCTATACACCGGAGACTGCAGCAAGTCCAAGTGAGGGGACCAATGACAATGCCACAGATGAACAAGCCAATATATTTAAGGATGCAGGTTTTGAATTTCTTGGGTCGGCCCATGACCCAAAAACTCTCTCAAATGAACTAGAAATTCTTTCCACCTTCACAAATTAGTCACACAAATATATTAGAGGATTGACCCACAACTACACGTTGGGTACCCAATTTGTATCTCTAAATATATTACCACAGGTAACAATACATTGCTCAGATGATTCTATTCATCATTGATTTGTATACACTGCAGGTAGGTAATATGATCAAACAATACTACTTTCACAGACTCAACCAGAAAGCATTTTGACCACAGAGAAAGCAAATAGGCTACCTCCCCGCCACACTAGATCTTCTGCTCTTACTAGAAATCTTTTCACTAAGAACAATGACAGTGCACTGGCGGCTTTTATTTCTTCACAACAACTGCTGAACACGGCTAAAAACCGCACATGGGGAAGAACATGTATGAAGCACATCTCTACCATCTGTTCTCACTTCTTTTTATTGTGATGGAAAACATGTGTTGACCATGGGCTACATATATTCTAGTTTCATGCCCAGTGAATTTTTGTAACAAATGTGGTTTTGGTCAAAGCAGTGTAGAGTAAATTTACATACAGGTTAATCCTATTTTGGATGTGTTGACCATCCTTGCTTATTTTTTTTATTGTTCAACTAGCTGTTACAAATAAGTAGTTTGAAGTTCTCTCGTATGCTATATCCATAAAAAAATAAAGCTTGTTGTGGGGTAAGACTGAAAACATGACTTTTTTTTTTGGGTCATTAAGTGGGCTGTGGTGATTTTTTTGGATCGTTAAGTAGGCTGTGGTGATCGAGATTCCACACCTTTTGAAAACCTCTACTCAAGCAAGCAGTAAATAGTAATGAATTGGATTGAATAAAAAAGAATTAGCCACATTTGTTTGAATTTTCTTTTGTATCAACCCATAATTTAGCATCATAACTCATGATTCTTTTCCTTGATAAAAATAAATTCAGCCCTCAAGTATGATCGCTATGCTGATATGATTTTATAGGATTTTTTATTGTTGGCATGCCAGTGATATAGCATATGGCATGTTCTTGACTATAGCATAATGTATGGTCATTCCTCTGTATCCCATACTGATATTTCAGTATGCTGTGCTGCTTGTAGGTAGGATGGGCATCTATTTAACTATTAAGTAATTAATCACTGTCTCATAGTAATTTGTTATGAACCAAATAAAACCCTGTGTAGAAGTAATTAAGCATTGTGCCACAGCAAAGATTTTTCCTTGTTAAATAATTTTTGTTATGCACTTCCTTGATTTACTTGTTGAATAAAAGCCTTGCGTAGAGTTTATACCTGTTCAATAAAAGCCTTGTGTACACCCCCTATGCAGCAGCCATAGCATCAACTCTTTCTGCAGCCAGTATCTCCCTGTGCAACTTCTCTGCAGCTTGCATTGCAGCATGTTGTTCAGCATGTAGGCATTGCATCCCCTAGTACATCTTCAACTGGATGTACCTCAGTAGTAGGAGGGAGTAACATCCGTCTTGTGCATGTCTGTTAGCTCATGTTTGACTGCACCATAGATATTGTTTTCATCCTTTTTTTTTCTGCAGGAAGCAACTAATATTCTTTGTGCTGTAGGGTGATGGGTTAAATTAAATGGACCAACTGAAGTCACATTGAGCTGAAGTAACTCCGCTAAGACCACCAAGTTGTGCCCAAGGATATAGAGGACAATTTTTTATTGTTATCACAATCACAGCCATGATCTTTTTCACTTTTTAGTTTGGAGTATTAGCAATCATAGCAACAGTTTGTTTAGTTTCTGATTTCTCTGTCTAGGGATTATCTCGCAATCTATCAGTGATGGACATATAATATTTGTTAGTGACTAAGATTCTATATCGCAAAAACAAGTATATGTGATTTTCACATTGAGCTATGAATCTATTTAATATAATTATTGTTGAGATTTGTATTCTATTGCAACTATTTATTTCCAAATTTATAATATAGAATGTATTGTTACAAATTATTCACTAGTTGCGATAAATCACATATTACCATGATTCATTTGTTGCAATATATTATTACCACGATGTTAGTTTGTTGCTATGTAGTACTTATTACCATATTCATTAATCGTTGCTATATGACATATTACCATGAGTAAAATTTTGTTGCGTGTCTCTAGCAACAATATATCATGCGTGGTCATAAAGACTATTGCATCTAATTATATTTCATTGTAAGAATCTATATCCCAACAAAATATTTTGTGTGGCAAAATAATAGAATGCAATGAAATATCGCTTATGGCGAAATATCCTATTACAAGGACTCGATTGCCATGGCAATAATGTCTATTGCCACTGAAAAGATTCATCGCAATATCAAGTATTGCCATGATGATATTCATTGCAATAGTCTTTGTTGCAACGATATCGTTCATGGCAACATTATCTGTCATGACGGTCCATCTCGTAGCAATATTAACTATCACCATGACATTACTTATGGCAATAGTCTTTGTTGCCATGGTCATATATGTGGTATCTATTATCTATTGCGATGGCTTTATATCATCGCGATAGACATACGTTTTGCAATGGAAAAAATCAATTCGAGGCGCAGACTTTAGACTATGCCAATACTTACCACGCCTGCCAACGAATGCAATTTGATTGCAAATAGTATATGTTGCAACAATTTTAAGCTTATTGCAACGTTTTGCTGTTGTCTAAAGGACAAAACATAGTAGTGTTTTGATCTTGTTAGCTACTCCAACTTGGATTTTGCCGATGCAAAGTGATTAGGATGAGTACCTCATGTGGATCTCAATTTTTTGGGAGATCTTTGGTGGCTTGGAGCTCAAAGAAACAAAATGCTGTGGCTATCTCAATGGCCAAAGCGGAATATATGGCAGCCAATGCTTGTTGTGCTCAACTTCTCAGCATGAGCAAACTCTCATGGACTATGGGCTAAAATATGATCAAATCCCTCTATATTGTGATAGTGAGAGTGCTATCAACATGGCTCTTCATAAAGGTGATCATGGTCATGCGAAATATATTGAGGTCAAGCATCACTTCATTAGGGATCATGATGCAAAGAAAGATATCGATCTTATAAGCGTAAGGACTTATGATCAATTGGCCAACATCTTCACCAAGCCCCTTAACGAGAAGAATTTCAACCGGCTAAGAGGAGAGCTCAACATTCTTGATCTATTTGCTTGCTTAGAATTTCTCTTGTATATATTTGCTTGATTGTGTGTGCTTTGTTTTCGGAGTTCTTCTTGTTTTGTAGGACCAACATCTAACCCTTTCAAGATAGCAATGAATATGGGAAGCTTGGGAAGAATGTTTACGGGCTACCCAAGGCTAGAAGAAGAGGTTCATTGTGAGAAGCTTGAGGGGGATTTCAATATGATGTCGGTGATTCTTTTCTAGTCCTTCATCATGAGCATGCATTCTTTTATCCTTGCTTTGCATTCATGTCATCTCATTCAATGCATTTAGTGCCTTGACATCAAGCACATTTCTAGGGGAAATGGCTCATTCACAATATAAGTTGATTGCCCCTAGATATTCATGAAAGAAAATTGTGCGCTTCATGCCATTGAATCACAATTTTTTGAGCTCTAAGTTTAAAAATTACTTATGCGGCTCAAAGACTATGGTTCATACATTCCTTTGCATCTCTAACACCTCTCATTCAAAGAGGAGAAAGCTTCTTGGATAATTATTTTTGTAGGAAGGAGACTTGACCAAAGAAGCATCATTCGAGGGGGAGACTAGCATGAAGAATCTACTAAAAGATCACTAAAGAACAAATTTCTACAAAGAATCACTTGGTAGTATCTTTCTATGTTTATTAGTCTCTATTTACTTCCTCCTTGTCGTGTCTACTTGGGTGTTCTTTTTGATGATAAATGACAAAGGGGGAGAAGGACTAAGATGATCACGATCAAGATGATGAAAAGAATGATAAAATATATGGGGAGAAGAATCAAGATGAGAAAAGATCATGAAGGACCAAGATGTTCAAGATGATGTCAAGAAAATGAAGATCAAGCTATGAGATGATGAAAAGAAAAAAAGAAGGTGAGAATGCATAAATCCTGGGGGAACATGAAGCTAAGGTATGAAACCCCGTGGTATTTACGCTTATTGACAAAGAGATGGTACGACAACTTACTATATCCATTATCTTATATGTTGTCTCGTGCTTCAATTCAATCTACTTTGATATCATCTTGATCATTTGTATCATGGTTGTCATCAAACCAAAAAGAAGATTGTAAGCTTCATGATCATTTACGCAAGTATACCCCAAAGGTGAATAGTTTTGGTGATTGAATGAAAACTATGAACTAACTTGTTGGATGTAGATTCAACAACACTCTTCAACATATCTATGAGTTGGGTTCCTCAAGGATGATCAACGCCTCCGAGAAACTTCAATGTTGAAGATGGTTCAAGGTTAAGGATAAGATAGAGCCTTTGTGGCTTAGTTGTGGGCCTTGAGTCCATAGAAAAACCAGTACTATAAAGCGGAGTCGGGATATTTCTCTTAGTTTTACAAGTGTTAGGGAGTATGGATATTCTAAGTTCTCAGAGGCACTTGAGTTACAAGAGGAGCCTTGAGGATGGATGACTTTGTAGCTGAAAACAAGACGGTTTTGAAGATATCAAGTTTCAGTAGCAAAAAGAGTCACCGGACAATCTGATGGTGTAACCGGATAGTTCGATGGGGTCACTGGATAGTCTGATGAGTGTTGAAGATTAAAGTCCAGAGAAGATATTTTTTGGAGCTGAAGTGAAGAAGTCACTGGACAGTTCGGTGTGGTCAATGACTGGAAAGTGTGGTGTCCAGGAGGATAAAATCCAAAGAAGCTATCTCTGGTTGCCCTAAAGAGAAGATCACCGGACAGTCCAGTGTCACATGGAATGGACTCCAAAGAGATTGGATGGTCGGAGTCACCAGACAGTTCAGTTACTGAAAAAACAGACAGCTTTTTGACATCAGCTTGCAAAGGCCATTTTGAGGCTTGCAGCCTATATAAACCATCGGGGGAGCTGTTGTGGAGATTACCTGCAGTCAGAAGAGATAGAGGATCACTTGTGAGAGCCAAAGGTCACCAAGGAGAGCACAAGAAAGAATCTTGAGAGATCTTAAGTGCTTGAGAAGAGTAGCATAGAGCATCCATTTATTCCTAGAGCTTGTAAGGCTGAGAGGATTGTCTTTGGCTTGTTACTCTTAGTCTATGGCACTCTAGACTAGGTAGGTGTCGGTGTCTGAGCTTCCGAGAAGATTGTGGAAGACAACATCAAGTTTATGAGTTGTTTCGAGTACTCTGCTTGAAAGGGACATCAAGAGGGAGCGCCCGAGCTTTGGAAGCTTACTCTTGTGAGTGGGTATTGTTCGCTACAGTCGGGATCGCCGGTGACTGCTCCGAGAGTGAAGCGTACCCTAGAAAGCACCGTTCTGAGAACTGCGGGAGGGACCAAGTCTCCAACGGGAGTGGTCCAACGAGGATCAGGGGAAGGCACCATCCTTCCGAG
The DNA here is from genome assembly GCA_001602315.1 of Zoysia pacifica. Lineage (NCBI taxonomy): Eukaryota > Viridiplantae > Streptophyta > Magnoliopsida > Poales > Poaceae > Zoysia > Zoysia pacifica. The sequence goes on from BCLH01000575.1 coordinate 66,871, forward strand.
ACATCAGGAAAAATCACTGAGCATTCTCTTCACACTTCTCTTTTTATTTCGCATTTACTTATCGTTGTGTTGTGTGATAGGTTGTTTTTACGATTCCTCTTGGTGGTTATCATGCCCGTATATCTCACTTGCTTGGCTTGATTGGTTCTTCCTTTGTTAGTTTATCTATCTCATCTAGTTGTGCTTAATGTTCTTCTAGCTTGCTCTTGTATTGTTTAGGATCTATCTTGCTAGGAGTTGGCTGCCGTATCTTTAGTCGAGTTGAAGAGTTAGAAAAGTTGAATTAGTGTAGTGCCCGATTCAACCTCCCTTCTTGGTCACTTGATCCTTACAAGTGTATGCCATCCTATTGCTTTCCAAATTAAAGTGAAGTCGGTGTCTATACCTGTTTTCCGCAGCAGCTCCGGATCGTATGCTCGCGTTGGGGCATATAAATGGTCCTTGATCATGTTGTAGGCTTCGAGTTTGTGGTTGCTGATGAGGTCGAATTCGTCTTCGGTGAGCAGCGTGGCGAGGTCTCCGTCCATGGCCGGAGATGGTGGAGCGTCGGGCCTTGGCTCGAGCTTGAACTCCCCTTGCTCCCCGAACGTAGCGCCCTCTTGAAACAGTTCATCCTTGCACAAAGGGTTAGCATGACGATCACTTGGAGTGAATGGCTCATGAGTGGAAGGCCGCCAAGTGTGGAGCAAGACTAAGGCTCTAAAAAAACTTGCTAATGCAACTAAGGAAGACTTCTCTTCTGAACCAAAGGTATGGAGAGTGTGTGTGAGAGATCAAATAAGAGGAAATGAGAGTGAGTGAAGAGCCTCACCCTCACCCCTCTATTTATAGGGGGAGCTCTGCCCTTGACATGCACGCAATGACTCTTTTGGAACAGCCAGAGTAAAGATTCCAGCCGTTGGGCTCGGACAATGAAGATCAGGCGCTAACAGCCACTAGACAGGGTCGGCCAACCAGGAGGGTTGGTCGACCTGCCAATGGGGCCTCTCGGCATCCACTTTCCCAGGCGCCCTCCAACGGTCCAATGGTACCCATTTATGGTGGTAAATGCGTGGAAGAAATTTTCTGAGGCCCAGGATTGGATTTTAAAGAGAAATCTTCATGTAATAATTACATAAATTGAAATATGATTTGAAAAATTCAAATATGCTGATGCAGTGGGAAAATTCAAATTTGAAAATTTAAATATGCAATTTGGAAATTAAATATGAGATAACTACTTAATCACCTTTCGGCGAGGACTCGTATTTTTAGGTCCAACAAGCGGGACCCTTTCTCCATGAATTTTAACTTGAGGATGGATCGGGTTGCCTCGGGATCCTACCAGTTTCAGTAGATGAAACAGAGGTAGCTAGCTGAGCTAATTGGGTTTTTAGCATTTTATTAAAGCTATGCTGGCTCTTCATCGTGGAGGAGAGTCTCCAATTTAGCTTTAATGCTCTCTAAAATCTTGTCATTAGCAGCAAGCTTGTTAGCAGTGGTTTCATTAATTTTAGCTTGGCCTGATAAGATCTTCCAAAGAAGGCTGGCTAGAATTGGAATTATTAAAATTGCCATTGTTACCTCCTTGGTATTAGGGCCATGGTTGATTCCATCCTTACCCTCCTTGTGGACGATACCCGTTGTTGTTATTGCTGTTCATCCAGCAGACATATTCATGGGTCCCGGGCAGTCGTCTCCCAACTGTCCAGTGTTGCCACAGACCACGCAAGCGATGCAAGCATCCAGGGCTTGGACAGACCCATCTCTGTCGTGTTGTAAAGGCGTTTCAGAAAGAGGTCCATCTTCGTTGCAAGCATGTCAACTTCTTTAATGGTATGCATACCTCGCTTCTTGGGTTGAAGGAGGTCATCGCTCCATCCTTGGTTCGCCACCATCTTCTCAATCAGATCAATTACCTTGGAGATGGTGAGTGAGAGGAAAGCACCTCCCGCAGCAGCATCGATGTGGTCACGGGCTAAAGTCGTCAATCCTTTGTAGAAGTTCCGGATTAGGAGCCAGTCATCCATGCCATGGTGAGTGAAAGCTAGGATGTGCTCCTGAAAACGCTCCCATGTCTCAGGGATTGACTCATCGGATGCCTACTGGAAACTCGAAATCCTTCCACGAAGGGCAGTGGTCTTGCCCATCGGGAAGAACTTCGTGAGGAACACGTTGGAGTACTTATCCCAGGTGTCCACAGCCCTTCGATTGGTATAGAACCACTGTTTCACCCTCCCCAGAAGGGAGAACGGGAATAGTCGAAGTCAGATGGTATCTTGGGTGACTCTCCTAATGGTGAAGGTGGTGCAGAGCTTTAAGAACTATTGCAGTTGGGCACTTGCGTCCTCATTTTCCTTCCCACAGAATGAGCTGGCTTGCATCATGGTGATGAGGCTGGTCTTGATCTCAAAGTTGGCATCTTCAATGTTGACAGTACATTCTGTAAGCACGTTAGCAGCAGCAGGAGCTGAAAACTCACAGAGCATCTTTTGGGGCCATCTCTTCAGAGCGTGGTGGTATAGGTTCGAATGACTCGATCACTGAAAGAATTCTCTGGGGTGGTACGATGTGGGGGTGGAACTCTTCTCAGTAGAGCTTCAAGGTTTTTGGTGAAGTTTTTGGGCAGATCAAATCTACTCATACACTACCCTATTTTCACACAAAGGAGAAAACAGACAAGGTAAGCCTGCTAAGACAAAGTCACTCAATAGAGTAGAAGTTTGAACTAGCCTAGAATAAATTCTTCCTAAATACCATCGCCTTCCTAGGCAACAGAGCCAGAAATACTTTTGTTGGTATTCATTACATCATCACTAGGACGACATAAGTACAAGCCTTGGTAAAATCATACAAAATCAAAAGGGATTCCGAAAGCGCACGAAATTATCATTGTAGCATTTCACATAGGAGTATTTCAGGGTATTGTATTTATCCCAAAGGAAGGCATGGGCAGTATTCAGGGTGGAATAATTCTAAAGACTAATTCAAGACATAACTACTCATATTGAAATAACTAAATCTATAATAGGGGTAAACATGTATGATAAGGATAGTGGACACACACACATTGAACTACTAAACTCTAATTACTAATTAGTGGCAGGCATACAGACAAGTCAAGTTCGTTATGTACTTCCTATATTAGTCTCATGAGTATACACATTACCTAATCAATACATAGTTTAGGACAACTCCAGAGGTACTTAGGCACTACCGGGGTGATGCCTTCTGACTTGGGTTAATAAGCCAAAGTGCATTTTCTTTAACAAGCCCTATATCATACGTGAACACAAAGGATTACAAAGGATGGACGGCATTGTCACCACCTGCCACGTGTATAACCTGGACCTCATGTCCACATTATCCAAAAATACCTTAACCCTTCTGAATAGTAAAACTAGGACTAAGGCATACCTAAAGCACATTGAACTTGTGCCGTAGAATAGACACCTAAACATGCATTGACTATAATAATAAGTAGGCTCTATTTAGTATAATTATACCTAAATCTATAGACAAATACATCAAATAAGAACAACTTACCCATAAATATAAATACATCTATGCTAAGGGAGATATAATAAAAGGAAACTATATCTTTATTCATAATCAAAGTCAATACAAAAGGGAAAAGATATATGAGAAGAATACTCACTAACTTCTCCGAGATGACATGGGAACTAGGGAGAGACTCCTCCAGCCAAATGCCACTATGTCTATGGAGAACTAATGGAGTGAGAGTGAAAAATCCAAGTGAAATGTGTGTCAAAGTGAGGGCTGAGGGATCCTATTGATAGACTCCAAAGGTCGGTGGAGATAACTTGATTCACACGCCTAGCCACTGGGAGAGTCTTCAAAAAGCTCGGGAAAGCCAGCATGTCGAGGCCACCCTGGAAAGACGTCAACGGCCGGTCGGCCGACCTGTGGGGTCGTTCGACCCTTCTGCTGGACCTCCCAGGCCCACCTTTGGCCAGGTCCCCCTCTGGTGGATCTTTTGTGGGATTCTTTCGGAGATTTTTTGGATAATTTTTTCTATCTCTGTGGGTTGACTCCTTGCCACATGGCAACATCGGGTTCATCAGTTTGTTAACTTTCACCATGTTGGTGTATTTTCTCACTTTATATAGTTGATTTTCACTTGCATGCATATTTTCTCCAAGTACAAGTGGAACTACATCATTTGAAATAAAATGCGTATATGAAATGCTAAGTCTTTCTTTATTTATCAAGGATTATTGACGGTATAAGCGATACTTAATCACTGTCGACACCCATATGCAAGCCATGTGCACAATTGCTGTGGCTACACTGTTTGTGTACACAAGAATATTTCCTAGCCTTTTCTCATTATTGAAAAATTCCACAAAAAATCTTTAAAAGTACAAGGTACACCCAATAACCCATTCCAACTTTACCAAACCCAAATAATTCTTGGAAATTCCCAAGTTAATCCTTTAACTCCTAATTTTTGATAATTTCCTCCATTATATTGGAGTTCCCTCCTTGAAACTCCAATTTAATTCCATTCCTTCATCAATTATTGCTATGACTCTGATCTTGTTTTATTGGCATTTTATTTGGATCTTATTAGTTCTTATTGTTCTCTTTTTGTTTCGCAGTAGTTTGTCGCATAGCCGCCAAAATAGTTCGAGGAGGAACCTGATGATGTGGATTTCGAGCAGGTGCAGGAAGACCAGATTATGAGATGGATTGCGGCAAATGTGCTCGCCTTGCTGCATAAGGACTGGTTCAGTGGATGCTCAACATAGTGATTCTCTAACAACCACAGAACTTGTTATGGGCAGGACTTACCCTACTTTGTCGGTATCTGCCACAATGAGCGACATAGCAGTCAGTAGGGCGGGGGGACTTGGAATAGACATTGGAATGTAATCGCCTATGTCCAGCTTTGAGAAAAGTAATCGCTAGCATTATAATCAAAACATATTTCCTGATGTTATATGCCCCTAGATGCATTCTGAGGGAGATCAGGAAATGACATGGGAATACCCTAAGTTTGGCATCAGAAAAAGGCTTAATCGCATCATTGAGGAAATGAAATGCTGACGATATGGCCCCAGGTGCATCCCAAGGTGAAATCTGTGCCGGTGGAGAAGATGGGACTAGTGTCATGTCACTCCACAATGCAAGAGTGCATGACCTATGGGTAAAGTGTCAACCTCTGCAGAATGTAAAATTCGTCCTGATGGTCATTGTTACGGTATTGACACACTACTTATCCTATGTTCTCAATGATCCATCTCAATATATTCTTGACGGTGCCTGTGGGTGGTGACACCTTGTTTAGAAAGTGCCTAAATTTGATATTGGAGATCCATCCAGTTAAAAATTGGGAATAGGCGAGAAACACTGTTTCTGTAACCAATTAAAATTTTGGTAATAAAACTCTTTTCCAAAAAATTCAACTTTTTTACAAATGAACTCCTGCATAAGATTAGTTTTCTGCCGCTAAACCCGAGGCCCTAATGCTTACTAAAGCTAGATGAGCACATCTATTCTCTTGCTGCATTTCAGTAGGAGGAATCCATGAAGACAAAAAGAAAACACGAGTCTAAGTCTGCATCCACACCGCTTGTTGTGTTGGGTTCCATTTTCACTATTAAGCTTTCTTCAGGTGTTTCCCTTACTGAGGTATGGTTCTGATATGATTCTATTGAATGGCATATCAGCTACTAATCCAAAGATTAGTATAGGATGTACAGTATAACTCAGAAATAGGGTACTATACAGTGGTATCAGAGTAATTCTTGGCTATAGTATGTGACCTTAGCACAGCCATTTGATTTGGGCTATTGTTCTTGCAAAACTATCCCTTTTTCTCTCTTCTTGTTGGCATTCTGGGCACCGTTTCAAATATATTTAGAGAAGAGAGGGAGATGATACGTGTAAGGATCTGATGGCTTAGCCGAGGAGGCTCAAGATTTTATCTTGATTTGCGTCAATGTGTCCAAGTCTTGTAGTGTCGTGGCTTGTTTTGGCCTCAGGAGGCAAAGAGGTTACACCATGGGGATGAGAATGATCAAGTCTCTGTGTGTGTCTAGAGCCCCTGGCGCGACCTTATATACTGGTTAGACCAGGGATACAGGGTCCTGGGCCCCACTTATTGTCTAAGCTCAGGTGCTCTCGTGTGGGGAGCCGGATGGCATCATCAGTCTTGTCGCACTGTTCAGTCATCCTTCTGGTTCGAAAGTATCCCTGCTTCGTTCACCATTCCATCCCATCCCGCCCTAGACAGGGGTCAGGTGGAACAGTGGCAGCTATGGGAGCCATCTCGGACGCCATGCTGATTAGTTGGAACATACTGTTCTGTGGTACGTGGTTGTATTAGGAAATGACACCCCGTGATGGACGTCTCGTTTTCAAGATGAGCTGGGTATGGCTTCTTCCCCCGGGTCGGGCCCGACCCCTAAAGGTCGGGCACGGGGTCAGAGACGTAGGTTCCAGTCCGACCGTCTTGGGTCGGGCGAGTGCTTGGAAGCATCAATGCAAGCTCAGACACGTTCTCGTAAAAGTGTATTTATCACTGTGTTACCACAAGGATAAACAGAGGTTAAGGCACCTTGGTTTTTGGGATCCGACATGGGTTAAGGGACCCCATTTTTTGAGATCCGATACTTCTCAACTATTACAAAATGGAGTATCATAGAAGATTAGGGCTTGCACATATTTCTGCTAGGCATGAATATCCTTATAGCTTAGAATCCACAAAGTAGATGCGACCTTGTTTGTTGGTCCTTAATCAATATTTCTTTGCTTGTCTGTATTGCTTGCTTGAGAGAATTGTGTGCTCTAATTCTCCTGAAGATCATATCAGATCTGTAATGGTGTTGTAGTCCCTGCCCCTTTTGGTCCTTCTCCCTATTCTATGCTTTCTACCACTGCACCAAGAAACATGACCTTATCGAAGGTGGTTATGGAAGAGGAAACATGGCATGGCCAACCATACCAAACCCAATCAAAGAAACAATCCTAAAGGCCCAGAAGATTTAGATAAACTAGGGACACATCAAGGTGGTTTTTGGTTCATATTTTGTAACGTAATCGTAATGGTATTCATAATACATTAGTATTACAGAAGGAATGAGTTAACACAATTTTTGTTTGGTTCTTTTTGTGTAACACAATGGAATCACCAGCCCTGCCGTCGTGCTGAGTTGTGTATCGCGCCGTCGGCTGCAGCTCCTTCCTCCCCTGCTACCTCCTGCTTCGCCCCTCCCCTGCCACGGCTTCCATGCCCAGGTTCGGCTCCCATCCACCGCTTCCTTCACCGTCAGATGGCCAGCACTCGGTCTCGGGCCCTAGATTGTGGCTCCAGACTCGGCCGTCCTGGCCCGGCAGCCCCCATCCGCTTGCGCCAATCGCATGCAGCTGCCGTCATCTGCCCCCGTTGGCCTTCACCACGGCCGCTCCGCCTCCACCACTCACCCTAGCACGGCCGTCTCCATCCGCTTCTGGCAGGCCTTCACCACAGCCGTCGCGGCCCTTGCCATGGCTATCCCGTAGCACGACCCTCGCCATTGTTGAGCAGGCACTCGTTGGTGAGGATGCCATCATGGAGGTTGTCTTTGCAGGTACCGAGGCTTCGTGACCTCTTTGAGGATGGCACCATCGTACTGAGGCACCGAGACTGGAAGATCGACGGAATCGATCCGATTGCGGAGGGGATAGAGGTGTTTGAACTTTGTATTGGAATATATCCAATTACGTTTAAAGTCAAACAAACATGATCTAACGTAATTAGATACCTATGTAATTAGATTACGTTACATTTAGGTGAACCAAACACCTCCCAAGTTCTAAGGAACAATTAGTACAGAAAATACCTCTTGCTACACACTGTGGTTACCACACTTACTTTGAAAAGTGGACAAATTGGCAAAGAGGTGTCAAAGGAACTAGCATCGAGAACGGATCCAAAGCCACCAAAGCAACAAGAAGAAGATAGCAACCGCATCTTGCGCGCTTCTAAAGGAACCCAAACATAAGAATGATATCTTGGCTAAACATATTAAGTGGGGTAGCATGGTGAGATCGAAGTCACCAGGCCGCATGAAGGAGTGACTACCGTGACTCGGATACAATAGTTAATGGAAGAATTAGGTGATTACACTAGAGCCTGAAGTCAACCCCGTGTGGAAACAATGTATGTCAATTGGAAGCCTGACCTGTGAAGGTACAATGGGTATGAGGCACAATGTACCAGCATCTTGGATCACAAGTACTAGATACAAGTGGCCCATGGTTTTTCCATAAATACTCGCGAGGTCAAGGGCATAGTTGGTTATAATAAGGAGCTATACCATCAGAAGCAAGTATGGCAGCCACAACATATAACTATGGGGCTTACACAGACACATGGACCTGCATCTGAGATACCATAACATCGAAGAAATTTTGATCCCGAGAAGGATGCCAGCTTGACCAAGCAAGATATGGAGAGTCGATAAATTCTACAAGCTGAAGAACCTAGAAGAGTATGGTGATGGATTGTATGACTTCTTAGCCTTGGTCAAGACAGACCTAGAAAAGGCAGGTTGCATGTTCTTGGATGATGAAGCGTGCTTATATTCAGAGTTTGATAAGATTTTGGTATGCCCATCTTTGAGGAAAATTCTAGAAGCCAAAAATTGCAGAGGCAGCTCATGAGAGGAAGCAAGAGTGCCAGCCATTTTGCCTATGACACCTTGAAGACTATCCCCTAGAGCCACTCTCAAACATTGATTTGGATGTTTGGGAATTAAAATCCTTTAAGTGGGGTAGAATTTCTAGCAACTCCGAACTCAGAAGGACTCGACATGATCGTTGAAATGGATTAGCTACCATGACACAAAGGGCATATATATTGTGTCAACCACAAGGCTACTGCCACCAACCACCAAGGAATGACCTTGGAGTATCAACCAAGCAGATATATAGCTGAACCCTTTGTGCGCAGAATAAAATCTACACTAATAAAAGAAGTGCCAGCAGTACCAGAATGCCCAGAAGTGTTTCCCAAGAAGCTACCTGGCATGCCATCGGATCATGACCTCAAGTTCCACAACAGCCGGATCCCTGGAACAATCCCGATAGCAAAAGACCCTATCAGATGACCGCAAAATAACTAGCTGAGCTAAAGGAACAAACAAATGAATTACAAGATAAAGGTTTCATCTGCCCAAGTCATCACCTTGGAAAGCACATGGCCTCTCACCAAGGAAGAAAGATGGTAGTATGATAATCACGTTAACGACAGATCAGTGAGTGAAGTCACCACCAGCAATAAGTGCCCACTGTCTAGGATTGATGACGAGCTGAGTACTATTCTAGATTGACCCGATGTCAGGGCTCTATCAACAGATCCAATGCAACGACATCATGTAGATGACAATTGTGACCCGATACATAAGATAGCGCCAATCCATTACCAAACCAATGTGCACCAATCCATTCCCAAACCACGTAAACACCACGGTGTATGCTTATTGAAATATATAGTTGCCGTGGGAATGCAAAAGTATGCACATAATTAGTCCCATATTGCTAGTCTTGTCGGTGTTTTGTACCACCAACACAGTAGAATTTGTGAAGTGGAGGAGGATTCGTGTGATCTCATCGATGTGGCCTAGTCTACATGAGAATCAGCGACGTATCCTGGTTTGGGCTGCCGGCGAGGCATAATACCCTACTGTCGTACCTCATTTCTAGGATACACTGTACATCACATATCAGTCCCTAAATCAGTAGCAGATACGCACTAACACATCAGAATGTATATCAAAAAGCATATATCTGATAAAGTAATATATCTGATACCGAACCTTTAGTCGCAACATGGCAAGGATTAAAATATTCACAACCAGTTAGCCAGCTAGAGGTGAAGCAAACAGCGAAAACCATGGCCCAAAGCCACAAGCAACTTGGAAAGCAGAATCAAAACCCAACACGTGTCGTCTTCTACGCAGTCTTCTCTGTCTAAAACCACAATTGCAAATGGGTGAGTACATAAGGTACTCAGCAAGCCCTAACACTAAGTAAGGGTATATATAGATACATATTTGGTTGAAGCAAAGACTAGGCTATGAGATTTTCCTTTGCAAAAAGCCAGTTTTACGCAAGGTTCGCTACAGAAGCTTTGCAATGGGAGGTAAAATATTTGATGTTCATATTTTAGTAGGTTGGTCCTAGGGGAGATGTTCATCGATTCCGCTAGTACCCAAATTTTAGATGAGGCACTGGTACGCAACCATACCGATCCTGGCACACAGCCAACTCTTTTCAAAACACGGGCACCTACACCCACTCACCTCCAACAAAGATAATATGAAGACTAATCAAAGTGAGCCCAAGCTATAGTGTGTCAATACCGTGACAACAGCCATTCTGGATGGATTATACACTCTGCAAAGATTGTACACTGTACCCACAGGCTATGCTCCTCCTGATCAACAGAGTCACATAACGTTCACTCTAACACATACCGTGGTTACCACAGATTCCACCTCAAGAGGCATCCAGGGGTCATCTAGTGGGGTTTTCCAGGCCCCCGACGACGCGATAGCACATTTCCATAGTCAGATCGTGGGTTAACTTCATCCACGTCTTCCCCTGGTCCCCCATATCACTGGGCGATTACACATCCAGGGGTCTATATTCATGGGCAATACAATCCCACGACGCGGGCAATTGCGGTAATCGAGGATCGGGTCGTGAGCATCTCACGCTTGCTCATGGGTTCTTGTGTCCTACCGACCACCTTAGAGGCTCAATGTGGATAACCAAGGAGGTAGAGTAAGTCTTTTCCATACAGGTTTTGTGGTTGCACGAAATCACTGCGTTGAGGTCTTATGAACTGGTCCTTATATGGCAGGGACGGCACTTGTCCACAATAGGTGGACCAGACCGAAGCTTAACACCTATCACATCACCTTTCACATAAAGCCACACCCCACAACCAGAAACACCCTTCTTCGCCTAGCACCAGTTGTACTATCACCCATCCCAATTTATTTTACTCACACCACCAAACTCATTTTAACATATTTCATAAATGATTGGTGTATTGTGTGGCGATGCATTGCATCACATATGGGTTCTAAGCAATCTAATATCAAGGCAACTTTCTGTTCGTTAAAAGATTTTAACCACAGAAATCCTATGGTTAACAAGGGACATCAACAACGGACAATCAAGGCAATCAATATTAATGTCTAGTAACTGACATTAATATCAATACTTTAATAATTCAATTAGGATTATAACTAACACAATGTTTTAAACCAATATATCATGCATAGCAGTATAAACAGGCACTATAGGAGCATTAGCAAAATATAGGTTAAACATGGTCAAGGAGTTAGAGCTTGCCTGCAAATCCTTAATCTTTAGTGTCTTCTAGATATTCTTCAAAATCCGAGTCTTGATTCATGGGCTTGCTGTCAAAATCTTCGGGCTTTTCCTCGTTTGTCGGTTCTCCTGTCTTCTCTTGGCGTCCGGCTCTTTCTCAAATTCAGCGTTGTCTACACGATAGAGTACGCCTAATAAGACTAACGTAAAGGAAATAAAGCTCGACGAGAACCGATAAGATCCAATTAAACTTCGAATAAGAGCCGAATAAACTCCACGAGGAAAACTGAGGGCAAAACGTGCGAGATGCGGTGGCTGCCTTAATGCAAAACCCATTATTTTATGTGTACCTTAGTATTGATTGCTATGGGTTAGTTATTGGAATCTAGATTTATTTAGATACTACTATTTAGTGCTCATGCAGATGTATGGGTGCGCTAAGTGTGTGTATGCATTATCAAGCATCTACATCACTAATGTAGTTATGTGAGTATAAGCTAGTATAAGGCATGTTTACTGAGCATGCCCAATGGGTGACGTGTCATTTTATGCATTATATCGTCTTATCGATATTTACTAAAGAGCAGTGATTAACTACTTTGTTCATTTAAGGTACGTTACCTGGTTGCGATAGTAAGCCATGTGTATGCATGTATTATCTAGCACCTAAAGTGCTATTATCTTAACGTGAATATATACCTATATGTAATATGCTCTAGGTATGTACCTAGCATATGGCACGTCATTTCATGTGTCATTTTATGTGCATTCCTATTTACTACCGTAGGTTATTGATTAATTACTAATTAGTATCATATGTTAGTGATTAATTACTAGCTTTATCTTACGTATATTTATTTAGTTTATATTAAATAAATGAATACGCAGGATTAGAGATTAATTACTTAATTCCCTAGTATGCAGTTGTATTCTATTAGTGTCTGATTATTTGATTTTACTTTTATAAGTGTAATGCTAAAAGTATCATGTAGCACATGCAATAACATAAGCCAAAGCAAAGTGAGATGCACACTAATCATTGTATGCTTAATTGTAATATGTGATAAGTACCATATTTATCCTTATAGTTAAACTAATAAGGTCGACTGGTGACACCGGCACTATTGTATGCTAATATAGGGCGAGACGCATTAGTGTGCCCTTTAACAATTATTTAATTCTCTATATGCATGCAATTTTTAGCATTTAATAATTGCATACTTAGTTTTATCCTTATAAATAAGGTACTAAAGCTAATACGTGGCATATGTACTTATGCATGGTGAAGTGCATAAGTGTGCAATTTAAATATTTACCCATTTTTCTTATATTCGGCCACTAATATTTATCTACTAATTATATGATTTTAACTTTTAAATTAAATTATATAGAGCTAACATGTCCGCGTGCGCTAATGCATACTAATGATGGAATCATGCTGGCTGGGTGAGGTGCGTACGTGTTCTATTTAATATTTCATTTAATTATAACAGGTACAAACCTACTGTACTTAAAGTTAATTACTTTATTTCGTAAAATGCGGTTGCTTCCTAATGATAAATGACAAACTACTTAATTTCACACCTATAGCTAAACAACTACAGCCAGCAGGTTGCATGAGTCCTAATGCATATTAAGGACACAACCAAATGTACTCTATTTGGGATATGGTTCTATGTTTAAATGTAATATGTGATAAAACACCGTATGAAGAATGAATAATAACCAATAAGGAATTAAAAGCAAATTAAATAAAAGAAATAATGGGTCAAGATTAGAGGAGACCTGAATGATAAGAGGGGCCCAAGTTGGATTATGGCGGTGTGGTAGATGTTCGATTGGAGTGGATAGAGTTTAAATCGATATAGATTTATTGGACAGCGGATGGTATTTATCGAGATATTATGAGTTTTGAAATAATCCAGGAGGTCATGGTGAATTTGGGATTTCGGAATGGTGCTACAGATAGCTCACGTTACGTCGGACGTGTGAGTATAAGAATCACCGGAATCGGGGTTGTGAGCAAAAAGTTGTGGTAGTCTATAGGTGCAAGGGCCTATTTGCAAAGATAAAAGAAAGGTTCCAGGGGCTCATTCATAATTAACAGAGGGTTCTTGGGGACCATTCTGTAATTAAAAGAAAATACAATAGGGCCAGTATGCGATTATGAAGAGTACAGGGGCATTGGTGTGAAAGTGCTGGACAGTTTTGCTTAGTATACTAAGGTTAAGGACTTTTCTGTAATTATACTGGACTAATACTTTATAGAGAAGGAACTTGGAGGGGTTTTCTGAAAAATAGGATATTTACTGTGAGGGGCTTCGTTCACCAGAGGAACCACGCGTGGACTGTGTCAACGGTCTTGTGAACCGTGGCCTGTAGCCGGTCCACGCAGTTGGCCGTGGACCTCGATCGCGGCGAGGCTGCTGGGCGGCCGAAGTGCCTGGGGAGCCGACCGGAGGAGAGGGAGGATGGCCCGGCGAGGCGAGCTGCGGGGTCGGGCGCGCAGGGGAGGCGGTGCCGAGCCCTGGCGGCGGAGGAAGGCGTCGCGCGGAGGTGGCTCACAGCGCCAGGACGCGAGAGCAGCAGAGGCGGCCCGGGTTCCAGCGCAGGAGGAAGAGACCGGTGCGGGGAAGGCCGTGGTGGGCGCGGCAAAGTCGAGGACGCGACGGCGCCTGCTGGCAGCGGAGGGCAGGCGACGCGCGGGGGCGGTATGCGGCGCTGAGCCGGCAGCGGCATCTGGTGAGGTCGGGCGCAGGAGGGAGAAGGCGGAGAGAGGGACGTTGAGCGCGCATGTGCAAGCGGTGAGGGAGGAGCTGCCCGGCGATCCATTTTATACCCGGGGCGAGCTTGGCCGCTACGGCTCCGTGCTAGTCAGTAAGCCGACAGGTAGCAACGCTTGCACGTTCGTGTGTCTAGGGAAGAGAGAGAAGAGAATTGGGGAGGAAGGGAGGAGGTGGGAGGATGACAGGTGGAGCCCGATGGCCTTGTGACTTATCATTTAAGCACTTTATTGTCCAACTGTTTGAAACATCTCGTTTCAACTGTCTGAGCGCAATCATTCTCAGTCCATGATCTAGCACTAATGGAGGTTATCCATTTCCCATATGGTTTGCTGATGAACGGGTATCTGAAGTCCTTGCAGCCGGAATACTCCCGTAGTTTCCTAAGGACCAAAGCAACACCTATATTCTTTCTGGTGATTGTCGGATTCTGAGTGGGTGCGTCGTTAATTCATGCGATCAACAATTTTCTCTTGAAGCAAATGTGCGACACTAAATCCATGGACTTTATTACTAAATTCCAACATTTTTGGTGCCTCACTACATTATATATCCAATTGCGCCCTCGGCATAAAGTATGCTTTACCAAGATATATGAGGTGGGAGGATGACAGGCGGAGCCCAATGGTCTTGTGACTTATCACTTAAGCACTTTGGGGATAGAAAATTTGGGATAGAAAAGGAAAGAGCAAACGAACTCGGATTGGGATATAACTTTATAGAATAGATCTATAGCTGGTGTTCTACAACATAAATTGTGCGGGTCGCGTTTTTCAAAGAAATCAGAAAGTTATGAAATTTTAAAAATGGTTAATTGTTTAGGGAAGTTGTCTGCTGGAAGAACGGATTATTTATCCAATAGTCTGTCTATTTGCTTTGAAAATTGGCCTTCCGGAGCTCGTATGGGTTTGAAATTTTGTGGAGTGGTAGAACATTTTGGGACGGACAACTTTTCATTTGGGCTCATCTCCAAATTCAATATCAATTTTGTTCTATAAAATTCAGAGAACAGTTAATTGTTTAAAGAAGTAAATTTAATTTGAAAGAGTTCAAATATGATTCAGACGAATTGCATGGATTTGGAATTCAAGGGATTGGATGATTTTAGCTCTTAGATGGAACACAAAGAAACAAACGACAAGGAGGAATAACAAAAAAAGGTAATCACTTGTCACACTGTCAAATTTTAATATTTTATGAAATCTCTAATTTTTACGGTTCGAGTTACGAAATGAAATTTTTCCTTTTGAAAGAGGAGAGAAAAGAGAGACAAAAATGTCAGCATTTTTGTTAGTGACAATTTAAATTTTGAGTTTTAATTTAGAGTGAATTTCGGGTTCTGACACCTACGTCCAGTGGAGGTGGAATGTATTGGCCTCGAGGGTCTGTTCGAGAATATCTGTTACAAGGCCGCTAGGGCTCCTACTTGAGCAAGAACACTAGAGCTTTCTGTGTGTTGCGTCTTGTGATTGCTTGATTACTTACTCTAAGATTCCCCGGCGCGACTTTATATAGGGGTCGGGCCAAGGTTAGCGCCTACATAACCGGTCGGCCCCTGATGAGTAGGACCGCAAGCATCTTCGGGCTGCTCGGTCTGGCAGCTTCTGAAGTGTCAGGTCATCATGTCTCCATCCCTTGTCCACCGTGAGTTCGATAAAGTCAGCTTTCCCTTCGCTGCCCGGAGACAGTGCCTGCTGACCAGTGTTAGAAATCTCTTCTTCTGTCAGGCACTCTAGCCGTTGGTCAGCCAGAGGTGGTATCAGACCCAAGGGTCGGAGTCTTGAGGCGGTTTTGACCCTCGGAGGGTCGTAGTCTTGAAGTGGTTCCGACCCTTAAAATCTGGTTCTAACCCTCGGATGGTCGGATTGTGTATCCTGGACCCCACAGCCTGGTGGGGTTTGGTTACTCGCTTGGCTTCGATGGGACCCGAGGTGTAATGGGCCGTCCTTCATTGCTTGGCCTTCCAAGTGGGCCAAGACCGAAGGTACTCGGCATTCATGATCCTGACAGTAGCCCTCGAGCTCCGTGTCACTTGCTATCCCATTGAGGCAGCACGGGGCTGAACTATAACAGGTTCCATGAGCGCACCCGCAGGGCGTAGCCGCCGAGCCCCTGGGCGATCCGAAGGATGGGTCGGGGGGTCTTGAAATGATCGGGGTCATGTCCTGATCTTCATGAATTGATCCTTCTAGAGCGCGCGAGCGCGCCAGCATGGCGTAGTCCCCCGGGCAGCTTGGAGATGTGGTCAGGGGTCCCGTACTGGTCGGAATAATCTACGGGTGCTGTCCGACCCACCTGAGGGGCCGGAGTCATGGGTCTGGTCCTTGAGTGACCAGATTGTCGGGTCGGAGCCCTTTCTGAGAGAGCGTGCCCCCTACGTTTCTGACCGACCAAGGTCGGACACAGGGGCATGAGGAAATGAGTTAGATTCACTCAGGGCGCCTCATTCTTTCCTTCGGTAGGCGCCGGAGCGCTCCCCGAGCTGAATCCACTTGACTCGCGAAGGAAGGGATCTAACTTGGTTCAGGACCGATCCCCGAGGCTAGGGAATGAGTGCCTAGGTCGGATCAGGCAGACTGGTCAGCTTCCATGATCAGCACAGTGCTTAGGTCAGATCAGGCGGATTGGTCAGCTTCCATGATCAGCACAGTTGGCGTGGGTCAGACCAGACGGGCTGGTCGGCTTCCACCATTGGCACCGTGCCTAGGTCAGACCAAACAGACTGGTTGACTTCCCATGATCGGTGCAGTAGGCATGGGTCGAACCAGATGGGCTGGTCAGCTACCCTCCTAGTGTCCTTGTATGTTTTGATTCAGGGGTTCTGGTCCCACCGAGCGATCGAAAGGTGTCACGAACGGGTCCAACGATCAGAGAGGTGTAGCGTGCAGGTGGCCCACTGGTCGCCGGTTCGTTCCTTGGAACAGATGTGGGTTGCGCACGTGCAGACCGTGATCGAACAGTTCCACGATGCCACTTGGACGGTGGATCCCAGGTCCCGAGAAAAAGATAACCGCCCCCTCACAGCAAAGGTGTGCGGGGAGATCGAACGGTTAGAATACGCCGATCAAATAGCTATCACAGCGCGACGCCCAGTGCACACGATACTCGAGGCACTGCCAGTCATTTAAACCAGTGTCAGACACGTACGCATCATTTCCGTGCGACTGAGATGCCGATTCATCGCCCTGGCCCATCTGTCCGTGCGACTGAGATGCCGATCCATTACGTCGCGGTTAATGCGCACGTCCATCGAGTGGGCTTTGAGGCGTGGGACGAAACCGCCCGCTCCCGTCCTATAAAGGGTCACGGAAAGGCACTTCAAACTTGCCCTACCAGTTGCCTTCATCATTTTCACACGCTTTGCTCTTCGTCTTCCTCACCACTGTCACCGCATCCGTCTTCCTCATCGTCGTCTTCACCATGTCTGAGACATGGAAGCCTTCACGCACCACCAAGGAGGGCCTCGAGTCCTTGATCGAGGCAGGGTTCCTCCAGCCGAGGGTGCTCGTGAACTGGTGCCCGGCAAAGGGTGAGAAGGTTCCGGCACCAACCGCTCACCAGGTGGTGAGCTACATCGATTTCCATGAGCGCAGGCTCCCTCTGCCGTGCTGCGACTTCTTGGCAACCTCCTATTTTTCTACGGTGTTGGGCCGCACCACCTCACTCCGCACGGGGTGCTGTAGGTCGCCACCTTCATCTCGCTGCGTGAGATGTACTTGGGGATCCCTCCCCACTTCACGCTGTGGAAGTACTTCTTCCATGTCCTCTCCATCGCCGTCGACAACGTCACACGGGTCATCGGTGGTGCCAATATCCAATACTGTAGTGCACGCAGGCGTACATTAGACTGTGTCTCCCGGGCTCGCTAGCTGCGGGGATGGCACGAGGAGTGGTTCTACATCGACACCCCGAAGCCGGAGCTTCCGGCGTTCCATGATGAGGTTCCGATGGCTCGCGACTCGTGGGCCGCGAAGCCCTTGTCCCGTAGCTCCACGATGCGCTGCAGGCGCTAGGCTGGTCACGTTGTTCGTGAGGCGTCGTGTCCAGCCACTTTGTTCCTGCCCCCACTTCTTCTGCGTCTTCTCCGGGCCCCTCAACACCTCCCGTAAAGTGATGGGAGAGTAGCTGCCGGAGGGCGAAGTCACAGCCTGGGTGGAGGGGAATGTCGCCGTGGATCTGGTGGGCATGCCAGAGCCACTATCATTGAAAGGTTCGAGCGGCCTGGTACTCCTTTCAAAGTTGTTTGTCATTGAATCTTTGTGATGTTGTTGTTTGAATAGGTGTTGTTGTCTTAGCGAGGCATTGCTCCTTCGCGTGTGCCATTTGCCGCAGTGCAGGACATGATTGGGTCGAGTGCGGCCACATCAATGGGGGCGGCGGTCGGCAAGGCCATGCCCAAGAAGAAAAAAAAGGCGTTGAAGCCCTGTCGGGGGTCGCGCTTGGGACATAGCCTCATCGACCAGGTCCTCAGCATGGGGTCCGGCTCCTCTTCTGCTTCCGCGAGGCCTCCCCGGACTGTCGGGTTTCGGTATGGGGCGGTGCCTCCCCCCGCGGCACCTGTGCCGGGCCGGGGGTCTAGGTCAGCTTCAGCTACAGCGCCAACTCCTACCGCGGCCATGGGGTCGAGGCTCCTGTCCTCGATCCCCACGGCTGCTGTTCAGGGTGTGGCGTCATTCATCCCATCATCGACGTGGAGGAAGACGATTGCGACACCGTGCCCCTCAACACCCATCACCATCGGAGGGCGTAGGTTGATGCTTCCGGGTTCCCTCCTAAGAGGGCGAGGGGCAAGGACTCGGGCTCTGCTGCTGCTGCTGCTGCTGCTCCCGCTCCTCCCACAACTGGCAGGATGGAAGCGGGCTCATCCCTTACCTCGGTCGTTGCCCTCTCTCCTCTGGTCCGCGGCCATCCTTTCCCAATATGTCGATCGGTGGCATCCTTTCCCGATACGTCGGTCGGCGGCGTAAGTTTTCTTACTTAGTTTTGATCATTGAAGATTTATTGTCTCATTTGTGCGTTGAATTTAGATTTTTGTTGTGGTAGGTCTCCGTCGTCGATTTGTGCGAAGAAGTCCTCAAGGGTCATTGAAGAAGAAACCCACCGTCAGGAGGTGGCACCGCAAACGACGTCACCTCCTCCTCCGCTGGGCCACGAGCCACTAGCTGCTGAGCCAGCGGCGGAAGAACTATCGCCTCCTCCGACCACAGATACCGAGGGCTGGGAGGAGGCAGGCACCGAGGAAGGTGCGTTGGTGCCGCCTCCGACCGTCGTCGCCGGAGACCAGGAGGGCACCAGCGCCAGAGATGGCGGAATGACCGTGACAGTCACCGCGGCGGTGGGGACGGACACCAAAGTCGCGCCTCCGACCTTGGATCCTCAAGGGTTGGGGTCGGGTCTCGGCATCCCTTCAGGGGACGCAGCGACCCAGGCCTGGCTGCATTACGACAGCCAGGTCAATGCGGTTCGCCAATTTGTTCTGGCCACTGACGCAAGCTTCAACCAGCGGCTAGAGCACCTGGTGAAGTGTCGGGACATGTTCCACGCCCTCGAGCTCACAGAGTGCCGGGTAGAGTTTTTGTTTCCTTGTTTTTCCTTTGAGATTCTGCTATTTGTTCTCTGATGTGTTGACTGTTTCTTCTGCAGGGGACCATGTATCATGCGATGGGCCAGCCATTGCACAGCGACGAGCTGCAGGCAGAGATGGCGGCAGGGACGCATCCACAGAGGATGCGCATCGTTATCACCGTGCGGCTTCTGAGAGCCAGGAGGATCATGAGATCATGATCAACGATACCATCTAGGCTCGGGCAGAAGCTGACCAGCTCCGAGCCGAGAAGGCCAAAGTCTCGGCGGAGCTAGCCTCCTCCATGCATACCGTGACGCGTAAGTTCGCCTATTTTTTCTGGTCTTCATTGTGTTGAGGTTGACGATGCTTTTCTCTTGTTCAGGGCTTCAGCTGCAGGTCAACTCCCAGGCATCGAAGATGCAGATGCTCCGAGGTGCTAGGGATGCCGCCGAGGCCATGATCACCCAGCTGCGCGGGGAGCTGGAAGAACCCAAGGCCACCGCCGCTACCGCCGTGGAGGAGCGCACCGGTGAGTGTCGCTTGCTTTCATCTCCTTGTTCGTTGTGGTGGTGCTGTAGAGCTAAATTGTTGATGTTGATGCAGAGTTGCAAGGTGAGTCCCACCGCTTGAGGCATAACGTCTCGTTCTTCCTTAGGTGGCTGTTCGCGGACGTCTTTGAGGACGTCATCACCATGGCGCACAAGCGCCACGTTCTGCATCAGCTGCCCGGGATCATAAAGTACGTAGCACTTCGAGCACTTGAAGACGACAGTTCGCTAACCCTAGTCCAGGTCAGATCGCACTACCCAGATGCGGAGCTCGGGGCTGTTGCGGACAGCTTCACGACGGGGACGACTGACAAGCAAGTCGACACCCTTGCGACGGAGGTGCAGCCTCTGGCGCATTGGATTTGCTCGAGCTTTGACTCGGCGGCATCCCTGTAGGAGCGGTTCGGCCAAATGCCTCCCCCGGAGTAGGGTTAGGGTAGTGTTTTGTCCCGTGGTGCTTTTAGGCACCCACTCTTTGTATTTGGTAAATAAGAAGGTATCTGACCCTCATTTTATTAAGTAAACTTGCTATTTTGGACGCAGTTGAACGACTGGGCCAGGTATAGCTCGCGGGGTTGAAGTTCAGGTTCAATACAGCCGTAAAGCGTTCACTGGCCACAGGTCAACAACATTAACAGTGAGAAGAACTTAGTCACGAGCGCTTACAGTTTACTCATCCATCCGAGGGTCACACAAGCGCCTGGGCTAAGTCATGTCGACCTAGGGGGAACGTTCGGGGTTCGCATCGCTGCGGGTAGGGACTTAGCCTCTGAAACACACGGATCAGGAAAAGTCCCGAGATGTGAGGCGTGGAGCTTGAGAACAAAGAGCGATGGGGGTCAGACCGCCATGGTGCTCGATGTTAAGTCACACCGACCCCGAGGGGGGGAACATTTGAGGTTTAAGCCTGCGCGGGCTCAGGACTTAACATTTGAGGTTTCGTGCAGACCGACCCTCGGGCGGGAGGCTCGAAGCCTGAGCCGCGGGAGTTCCACGACCCCACAATCTTAGCGTCAAAAACTTTTGAGGTTTCGTCTGCGTTCAATCGAGAGTTAGCCGCGGGGAACCCTGGATGATGTAGCCCTCGAGCGATGGAGGACTGCCTTTTGGCTGTGCTCCGCCGCTCAGAACAGGAACACAGGACGTGTCAAAATTTCTCAGAAGCTTTTCACTTAGCTGATATAGCTAGGGGTAGAAACGGCGTTCCATGAGTTGGCGAATTTGTTGCCATTCTTGTCCACCAGCTTGTAGGCGCCGAGCCTCAAGACTCACTTGACAATGTACGGTCCTTCCCATGGTGGTGACAGCTTGTGTTGGCCGACCTTGGTTTGGGTTCGCTGAAGGACCAGGTCTCCCATGCGGAAGGCCCAACCCTTGATTCGTTGTGCGTGTAGCCGACGGAGACTCTGCTGGTACTTGGTAGATCGGAGGGTGGCCACGTTGCGAGCTTCGTCCAGTTGATCCAGAGCGTCTTGTCGCACTTCTTCCGACCTCATCTCGTCGTAAGCGTGAACCCTCGGCGAGTCAAAATGGAGGTCGGTCAGCAACATAGCCTCCATCCCAAAGGTCATGAAGAAGAGAGTGAAGCATGTCGCTCAGCTTGAGGTTGTGCGTAGGCTCCACAGCGCGGAATGAAGCTCCCAAGCCCATCGTCCAGCTGCATGTTTGACAACGTCGTAGAACCGAGGCTTGAGCCCCTGGAGCACCATTCCATTGGCGCGCTCGACTTGTCCATTGGTCCTCGGATGGGCCACGGACGCACAGTCGAGGCGGATGTGGTACTCCTCGCAGAATTCCTAAAATTCTCGGCCAGCGAATTGTCGACCATTGTCGGTGATGATGGAGTTCAGAACCCTCGAACCAGCATATGATCGTAGAAGTCGATTGCTCTGTCAGCGAAGATCTTCAGGACTGGCTTGGCTTTGATCTACTTGGTGAACTTATTGATCAACGGCGACGAACAGAAGGGTGAAGCTTCTAGGCACTTTGCGGAAAGGCTCAAGGATGTCGAGTCCCCACGCCACGAACGGCCAAGTGATGGGGATCATTTGGAGATCTTGGGCTGGCCAATGCGTTTGTCGAGCATAGAATTGGCAGCATCTGCATAAGCGGCCAACCTTTCGGCATCCGAGATCACTGTAGGCCAGTAGAAGCCCTACCGAAAAGCTTTTTCGACCAGGGTCCTCGGAGCGACGTGATGTCCGCACGCGCCCAGTGAATGTCTTCCAAGAGCTGCTGACCCTCTCCCTGGGGCATGCAACGCTGGAGCACACCGCTCGCGCTCCACTTGTAAACTTCACCATCGACCAAGAGATAAGCTTTGGTGCGTCGGGCGACATGCCTAGCATCGTTGGTGTCGATTGGGAGTCTGCCGTCCCGAAGGAAGGCGAAGATATCCTGGGACCTATCAGGGATGACGGCCATGACCTCCAACCCTAGGGTTGGGGGTCAATCGCTGACTGTAGTCTCAGTCCTTGGGTCGGGGATATCATCTTCGAGCTTGATGGTGGGCTTGGCGATGATTTCGAGGAAGACATCATCGAGGACGGTATGTCGCTCTGAGGCCATCTTTGGGAGAGCGTTGACTACTTTGTTGTCGCGACGTATAACATGGTGAAGGTCGAGCCTGTCAAATTTATCTTTGCGCTTGCGGACTTTCTGGCAGTAGACCTCCATCTTTGGTCTCAGCAGCTTGATTCTTTCATCACCTAGTTGCTGATGAGCTCGGAGTCGCCCCGAACGTAGCCTTCGCACCCCAAGGGCGATTACCATACAGAGTCCATGCAGGGGAGCTTCGTACTTGACAACGTTGTTGGAAGCACGAAAATGTATCTGCAACATGTACCGAAGCCTATCGCCCTTTGAAGAGATGAGGATGACGCCAACCTCGAGCCTTTAAGCATGCAGGAGCCATCGAAGTACATCATCAAGTGATCGAGGTCAGTCGGGGTCGGGGGCTCTTGAGCTACGGTCCATTCAGCAATGAAGTCAGTGAGGATCTGAGACTTGATAGCTTGATGAGGTACGTAGGAGATATCATGGTCCATGAGCTCCATCCCCCATGCAGCAATCCGTCTGACCACGTCCTTACCGTTGATGATCTCCCTGAGGGGGGAGGTTGTTACCGCCCTAATAGGGTGGCTGTCGAAGTAGTGGCGTAGCTTGAGCCTGGTGATGAGTATCACGTAGAGAAGTTTCTCCACCTGGGTGTACCGAGGCTTGGCATTCGTGAGCACTTCACTGATGAAGTACATGGGTCGCTGAACCTTCAGAGCCCGACACCAACCCTCTTTTGAGTGCTCAACGATGAGCACCGTGTTGACGACCTTAGTCGTTGTGGAGATGTACAAGAGTAGAGGTTCGCAGAGGGTAGGGGAAGCCAAGATCGGCGGTGTCAAGAGAAGGGTCTTAAGCTGCTCGAACGTGTCTTGAGCCTCACCGATTCAGGCGAAGCGGTCGGACTTCCGTAGAAGTTGATAGAAGGGCATGGCCCTCTCTCTGAGCCTGGAGATAGCCGTTAAACACTCAGTAAGCTTCTATACTCCCATCACATTTTTTATGGGACCGAGGTTCCCAATTGCGACAATCTTCTCAGGGTTGGCCTCGATGCCATGCTCATGATATCATGAACCCCAACAGCTTGTCGGAGGGGACACCAAAGACACACTTCTCAGGGTTGAGCTTGATGTGGTACTGGCAAAGACTGGTGAATGTCTCCTCCACGTCCTCAATCAGATCAAGCGCTTTTCGAGACTTGATGATGGTGTTGTCAATATAAACTTCTAGATTCCGACCCAACTGGTCGTGAAGGCACTTCTGTATGCAACGCTGGTAGGTTGTGCCAGTGTTCTTGAATCCGAATGACATGGTAACGTAGCAAAAAGAGCCGAACGGTGTGATGAAGGATGTGGCTGGTTGGTCGGAATTACGCATAGAGATCTAATGGTACCCGGAGTACGCATTGAGAAAACTAAAAGTCTCACAACTGGCCGTGGAGTCGACCACCTGATCAATGCGCAGTAGAGGGAACGGATCCTTCGGGCACGCTTTGTTGAGACCGGTATAATCAACACACATCCTCCATTTTGCATTCTTTTTCTGGACAATTACAGGGTTCGTGAGCCACTCAGGATGGTACACTTCCTTAATGAAGTTGGCGTCGAGCAGCTTTGATATTTCTTCCTCGATGGGCCGTCGCTTTTTGTTGTCGAAGCATCAGAGCCTCTGGTGTACTGGTCAAGATCCGGAAATGATGTTGAGGGAGTGCTCGGCGACTTCCTTGGGATACTAGGTATGTCGGCAGGTTTTTAGGCGAAGACGTCTCGATTTCTGACAAGAAAGTTAATGAGCGTGCTTTCCTATTTCTCGAAGAGCGTTGTTTCGATCCTGACCCTCTTGGTCAGGCCGAAAGGGTCAACGACGATCTCCTTGGAGTCCATGGCTGGTTTGAATGATGCTGAGGTCGAAGTCTTGGAGTCGAGAGTGTTGTCCAACCCTTTAGCCCTGTGGAGTTCTGTCAGCTCGGCTGACCCAGCGAGGGCCATAGCCAGCTTGCAGCTCTCCTGCTCGCAGGCGAGCGCATGTTGAAAGCGCGATGCCACAGTGACGACGCCGTTGGGTCCAGGCATCTTCAGCTTCAAGTAGACATAGTTGAGGACGGCCATGAACTTAGCATAGCATGGTCGTCCGAGGATGGCGTGGTTAGTACCCACGAAATCGACCACCATGAAGGTGAGTTTCTCTATTCTGAAGTTGTTTTGATCGCCAAAGGTAACCGAAAGGTCAATCTGTCCTATGGGCATAGCGTGGTCCCTAGAGATGACCCCGTGGAACAGGACGTTGCTCGGGCGGATGTCCAACTGTGAAAGCTTCATGGCGACCAAAGTGTCGATGTAGAGGATGTTGATGCTGCTGCCCCCGTCCATGAAGACCTTGGTGAGCCAGATGGTGCTGATGATGGGGTCAAGAACAAGGGGAAGATGTCCCGACTGGTCGGATCGGTCGAAGGTGATGGCTGACTCTGACAACTTGAGGTAGGTCGGAATGACTGGATGGGCAGTTTTGACTTCTCTCAGGGTGAGCTTATGGCGGCGCCGAGACTCGTAAGCCATCGACCCACCAAAAATCATGAGACAACCTCCTAGCTCGGGGAAGGGAGGGCTCGCGTCCTTCTCGCCATTCTTCGTAGGAGGGTCGGGCCACCGACGCCGTTGCGTGGGTCGAAGATCACCGCTCAAGAACTGTTTCATCAGACGGCAATCCTGGTAGAGATGTTTGACCGGAGTCGCATGGTTCGAACAGGGCTTGTCGAGGAGTTTCTCGAAGTAGTCGTTGTGAATGCGCACTTGGGGTCGGGGGGTCATTCGGCGACGCCAACGAACTAGTCGCGGTGCAACTTGCTTTTCTTGGGCCTCTTGTTGCTCGAACCACTTGCTGAACGGATCTTTCCTTGCTCTTGTCCCTGTGCTTGTCAAAGTTGACTTGCACGACCTCTTCTCCGGTGGTGAAGGTGGTGACGATGTCGAGGAGGTCCTAAACCGTACGGGGTTTTTGCACCCCAGCTTGTGGACCAAAGACTTGGGTGTCGTTCCGCAGGTGAAGGCGTTGACGATGTCGGTGTCGTTCACGTCGGATAGCTCGTTACGCTTTCGTGAGAAGCACTGGATGCAATCTCGAAGAGGTTCGCTTGGCTTCTGCTTACAGTTCTTGAGGTCCCACGAGTTACCTAGGTGGGTGTAGGTTCCTCGGAAGTTGCCGGCGAAGACGCGTTGAATGTCAGACCAATCACGGATGCAACTGGTTGGAACATGCTCGAGCCATGCTCTGGCTGAGTCGGCCAAGAACAATAGCAGGTACTGGATGGTGAACAGGTCATCCACCCCTCCTGCACGGCAGGCAATGCGGTAGTCTTCAATCCAGTGACTTGGATTTGGCTTACCGGCATACTTGATGATGTTGGTCGGTGCGTGAAAGCAAGGAGGAAACCTTGCTTGGCAAATCTCTAACCCAAAGGCTGGAGGTTCGACCCCGTCAAGGCTTGGGCTCCGAGACGAAGCGCGGCTCCACTGGCGATCGTACGGTTCGGGGGATTGTTCCCGGTGTGACTCAAAACAGTCATCGCTCCTAGCCAGCCGCCTGGTGTGGATGGTGTGTTGTGCGTCGCGATCCGGTTCGAGGTGCTGGTGAACAGACTAGGCATTTTGCTGAGGGTCTCGTCCGCCTATCCGACCACCACGGCTAGCAGGAGCCGGGCTGCATTCACTGTCGTACAGTCGTTGGCAGCTGCGGACCTCAAATCGCCTTGGCAAGGACGACTGATCCTGCTGCTGCAGTGCACCATGGAGGAAGACCCGCAACCGCTCGTGAGTTTCGTGGAGCATGGGGTTTTCGGGTGTGACGGCTTCATCAAGGATTAGGGTTGCCGCTGCCACGTTCTTGCAGCAATGTCCGAAGATCGGAGTGTTGATGGCCATGATCTGTTCATAGACGCAGCGTCCATGAACCCGAGTGCCGTTGACCACTGGAGGTCCCGTTCCAAGTGGAGCCGTTGGTCCCTCCTTGTTCGATCGTCGACCGGAGTCGATGTAGCTTTGTGTCGTAGAGCTTGTTCGGTGACGCTGACTGCTCGCTGTTGTGGCGAGATATCATCGATCAGAGTGTGATTGAGGGGGGGGGGGGGGCTTCTTACCCTCCCGTCGTTGAGTGCACCATGAGGCACTCAGGCGTGGGGTTGTGACCCAGGCTCCTGAAATGGAAGGCCTGGCCGGTGGTGTAGATGGGAACTAGCCATGATCGACCGTCCTGAGCGACGACGAGTGTGAAACTTCCGAAGCGAAGGTGAGAGACCAAAGACTCTCACATTATGGCGATGGTCAGAGCCATCGACGAAGCGAAGATATGTGCATGAAGATACCCCTTCCTGACACGCCAACTGTCGATGTTTCGTACCACCAACACAGTAGAATTTATGAAGTGGAGGAGGATTTGTGCACTCTTCTCATCGATGTGGCCTAGTCTACTTTAGACTCAGCGATGTATCCTGGTTCGGGCCGCCAGCGAAGCGTAATACCCTATGTTTAGTGGAGGTGGAATGTATTAGCCTCGAGGGGCTGTTCGAGAATATCTATTACAAGGGCGCTAGGGCTCCTACTCGAGCAAGAACCCTAGGACTTTCTGTGTGTTGTGTTGTGTCGTGTGATTGCTTGATCGATTGCTCTAAGGTTCCCCGGGTCGTGTGATTGATTGATCGCTTGCTCTAAGGCTTGGCGCCTATGTAACCGGTCGACCCCTGATGATTGGGACCGCGAGCATCTTCGAGCTGCTCCGTCTGACAGCTTCTAAAGTGTCAGGTCATCATGTCTCTATCTTTTATCCACCGTGAGTTGGACAAAGCTAGCTTTCCCTTCGCTGCCCGGCAGACAGCGCCTGCTGAACAGTGTCAAAAATCTCTTCTTATGTCGGGCACTTCAGCCGTTGGTCGACCAAAGGTGGTATCCGACCCAGGGGTCGGAGTCTTGAGACGGTTTCGACCCTCGGATGGTCAGAGTCTTGAGGCGGTTCCCACCCTCGCATGGTTGGAGTCTTGAGGCGGTTCCAACCCTCGGATGGTCGAAGGCTTGAGACGGTTCCGACCCTCGAATGGTCAGATTGTGGATTGTGTCTCCTGGATCCCACAGACAGGCAAGGTCAGGTTATTCGTAGGCTTCGATGGGACCCGGAGTGTGATGGGCCGTCCTTCATTGCTAGACCTTCCAAGTGTGCTGAGACCGGAGGTAACCGGGATTCATGGTCCCGACAAGTCTGAACAGAGTTAATTAAACGACAGCATTTTTGACTTATAAAATAGGAGACGTTCTGTGTGAAAGGCATATTGTGAGAGATCTTCCCATGTGCTAAGATTTTTACTGCTACGCTTTGTGAACCTTTCTGTTCAGTGTGCACTGGATAAAGAGAATATCCGTAACAACAAACACGGGTGTCCTGCACGGTGCAGCAATCAGGTTTTTTGGGCAGCATCTTCAAGCGATGCTCACAAACATCTATTAATGCTATTATTAGTGGATGCTCAGTGTTCCTCAGCTGCTTGCTCTCCCAAATTAGGATTTCCACCACTACCTGGGTGTGTAATGATATTATTAGTGAATTCAACTAATCTACATATAACAGTTTCAGCAAAAATCTACAGAATTTGCATGATCCATCTGTTCTATTTTTCATCTGTGTTAAGTGTGTCCTCTGGAAATGTAAAGTTGCATAAATTGAGAATCCAGGATATATTGATTTTTCTTATCGGCCAACCATAGAACTAAAGCATCCAGGAGATGACCAGGGTAGTCTCCTCTATAAAGCAAGGAAAGTACTCTTCCAAAAAAGTGAAGCTGTACATCTCAATAGTGAAGCTAAGGATCTTTTACCCCACCTTGAAACATTTTGTTGAACACTCTGCAGACAGGCCGTACGGAAGAACATCTCTTTTTCCTGGAATATTTGGCATTGACAAATTTGTTAACCTTTGTTATATAGGTACTCCCTCCATACTCATAATTCAAATCATTTTGGACAACACGGTCTCCAAAGCATAACTTTGACTTCTATTTTTTATAAAAAAAGTTAGTTCATTTTTAAACCTAACAGCTTAAAAATTATTTGTTATTTATATTACCAGTTTGACCAAAGCAATGTTACCCTCATAACTACTATCAAAAGAAGCATTAATTATACTACTATCTTACATGTTATTGGTACTAAAGGATATAATGTGTTCCATGTACATCTTCGCTAATAATTTGTGCATATTAGCTGCCGTGGGTATTATACACTATATTAAAGGTGATAGCCATATACATCACTGCATTTTTAGTATCAGTACAAATGCAACTCGGAAAAAATCTTGAATGAGAAAATAATTAAATAGGGTGATAACAGATGTCTAGATTCTATGCATTGATCAAAGAATAAGTGAACATACCAATAAACAAATATGCATACAGAAAGATAATAACAGATGTCTAGATTCGCTGGCCAAACTGAACTTAAAACAACTATCAAGTTAATTGAAAGGCTACTGTGCAAATTGATTACTAACATAGGGAAAAATATTCAGACAAAGACCAGGTCATGTCCCATGACATCTTTCTTCCATTTACAATCACTTTCGGCAGTAACCTGTAAATAGTTCCAGTTAATCGTAGCAAAAAAACAATAGGAAGAGTACACACAACTCAGCAGAGCTAAATTGCCAATAATCTGAGATAAAAATTTTAATATGAACAAATAAAATTACTGGATTGTAATGCAGGTTAATGGAATGTTTGAGCAGAAATATCATATACCATAGCGAAAAGGGTTTCATTTTGCTTCCATCCTTTAAATGTCTTTCGGCCGAGATAGCAGCGGATCCATCCATTTGGTTCTTTTAATTTATTTTCTGCCCTATTGTTTTGCTTTCCCTGCAGCTTAGTGGGAGGCCATGTCAGAGGCAACCAAGGAAACAGGTGAAAAAGAAGAGCAGACCTGCAGAGATGTACGCTACTTCTCTAAGGATACACCATGGTTGTATTGTATCACTGATCGTTTTGATCAGCAGAATTCCCAAATATATTTTCTGACTGCTTTGATCAGTAGAATTCCCAAATATATCCTCTGACTGCTTTGATCAGTGTGATGAAATCTAAAAAAAAAACTTCTGTTCAAAGAACATTTATGGCTGTAACAGGTAGAAGTAAGCTGCTAAGGATGAGAGCACTATGTATAAATTCAAGTATATTTTAGCAGATTGATATGTACATATATCGTATCTGTTTCAAAATTCTTGCTAAGTCCTGCTTCTTGTAACATAACCAGTTTATTTTAACGTTCCTTCTCTTTGAAACAGAAGCAAAGAAATAATTGTCACATCCCAAATCTCTGATTAGAAGAGTTTTAAAAATTTTCTATCCTTGACAATTATAGTTAGGCCAAATTTTTTTTTCCTTAAATGCTCCTTTTTAAAGGAACTAAAGCTAGAAATAGCTTAATAAAATTCAAAATTTCAAAAACTTAAAACTTGGAGTTTGACTAGTGTTTAATTTTCTTTTTTTTTTCGCCTTAGGTTTTTAATTGGAGTTTGGATATCCCCAAAAATCCCAAGCCATGAAATATAAAAATAAAACTAGGAAAGTATAATAGAAATTGAGGGAAAATTTGATTTAGTGGGCCGAAATCCACTCCAGCCGGCCCACCTTTCTTTTCCACCCTCGGCCCAGCCCGTTTCTCTCTTCCCCTATCGTCTTCCTCCTTGGCACCGCTCGCCGCGCAAGCATCGGCCAACAGGGCAAGCCAGCCCCGCCTGGCAGCGCTGGTGAGCCGCACCAGAGGAGGGCAGTGACGGCGCTGCACGTCGCCGTCAACCTCTGCCATCGCGCCAGAGCCAAGGGAAAAGTAACATCGTTGACGTTCGGTTGAGCGGCGGCCTTGTCGCGACGCCATTGAAGCCGGCCACCGCCCGCCCCTTGCCAACCTGCGCCGACCCCGCGTTGGCTACGTGCTGAGCCGCCACGACGCTTAGACCGGCCACGCAGCTGCCGAAACCGTCCAACGATTGCTGCCGACTGCCCCGCTCACTACCGCGCCGAGCTCGCCCCCCCCCCCCCCGACTCTAAAATCAATCCCTCCATGCTTGCGCGTCCCCTTCGCTCCATCACATCCCAGAGCTCTTCCACGACCCCACCCTCACTGGAATTGCCCTCCGCAACCGTCAATTTTGCGTTTTCTCTGAATTCAGCCGCCGCCACCCCTCTCCGGTGAGCACCTCTCTCCCGGCCGTCATCTTCCAATTCCTTGCACTGGTAGCACTACAAGCTCCCTAGGAAACTAACCGAGCTCGAGAGATGGGCAGCCGCAGCACCGATTGGCCGGTCCACGTGAGTCACCGCCGTGCTCCGCCACCCGCGTGCTGCCGCCGTCGTCCCAAGCCAACCGGTGAAACCACACGCGTCACAGTGTGTACCTGGGTATGGAGAAGGTGCACACCAAGTTTCGCACCAAACGGAGCACCGTGCTGCCGGGAACGGACGCGCGAACCTGCGCACCCAGAGCGCGTCCAGAGCGCCAGAGCGCGCCCCGAGCGCGTCCGGAGCGCGCACTGGCACGCCGCGTTCCCGTTACGGCAGTAGCCGAATGTTAACGTCAACCCCACCATTGCGTAGAGTTTGACCCAAGGATTCCAAGACACTAGTTGTTGCCTCGAGATTCGTGATCAAGTTACCGGGAACGCGAACCAAAGTCGGGAGCATGCCCGGTGTCGCCGGGAGCGCAGCCAACCCATGTGAACCCCGAACTTTCCCGTGCACCCCGAACTTTCCCGTGAACCCCGAACTTTTCTGTGAACCCCGAACTTTCCGTGAACCCCGAACTTTTTCGTGAACCCCGAACTTTCCCGTGAACCCCGAACTTTCCGTGAA
>BCLH01000575.1:98620-125934 GCA_001602315.1 Zoysia pacifica
AAAACCCCGAACTTTCACGTGTCCACGAAAACCCCGAACTTTCACGTGTCCACAAAAACCCCGAACTTTCACGTGTCCACGAAAACTCCGAACTTTCACGTGTCCACAAAAACCCAGAACTTTCACGTGTCCACGGAAACCCAGAACTTTCACGTGTCCACGGAAACCCCGAACTTTCACGTGTCCACGGAAACCCCGAACTTTCACGCGTCCACAAAAACCCCGAAGTTTCACCACAACCCACGGGTCCACAGGAAAATCCCCGATTTCGGGCACCTGAGTGCCCAGAGGGCATGGACACA
This sequence comes from Zoysia pacifica, assembly GCA_001602315.1. Taxonomy (NCBI): domain Eukaryota; kingdom Viridiplantae; phylum Streptophyta; class Magnoliopsida; order Poales; family Poaceae; genus Zoysia; species Zoysia pacifica. The sequence goes on from BCLH01000575.1 coordinate 98,923, forward strand.
AGCCGAATCCCGTGTCCAGACAGATTTTTCTGCAGTCCATCATAGCACATTGCCGCTGACTTTACCGCCACATCTTAACTCCAATCATCACAACCAATATACCATTGGAACCCACATCATGAGCCCTACCATCCTAGCCAATTCAAACTCCATAACTTGTTTGATGTTTGTTTCTTTTTCCAGTTTCTTGGTTATTCTTTGGTAGTCTTTTTGTAACTATTGCTTGTAGCAGAAGAAGAAGAAGTTGAAGCCGCCCAAGAGCCTGAAGGGCCTGAAGAACCCGAGCCTGAAGCGGACTTCGAACAAGCAACTGAAGGCAAGTCCTAACCCATCTTAAGCCCATTGAACCCATGTTTTATTTACCGCGCCGATAGACAGCGATGCTAGCCTACTTTAGAATGTGTTAAACATTGTGTAGTTTAATACCTATTCGATCTCAGGTATTTATATTTATGTCAGTAACTCGCTGTATAAATATAGATATTTCCATTGAAAACCATTACCGACGTGTCCTTGATAACTGTAGGAATTTCCCTTCCTAGTTAGTTTTACGGAACGGATACTACCTTGTTACTATAACTGCTTAGGACTTCATCTGCGGTGCTCTACACCGCCACACCATCTACCATTAATTTACAAAATAAGTTATAAAGAGTTTGGTGGTGTGAGTATAAACAAAAGGGATGGGATTAGAACAACTGGTGCTAGGTGAAGAGGGGACGTTTCTGGCCGTGGGGTGGGGCTCACCTGAGGTGATGGTGATAAGTGTATAGGCTTCGTTGTGGTCCACCTCCGTGGACGAGACCGCCACCTCTGCCATATAAAGACCGGTTCGTTAGCCCTCGACTTAGTAATTCCCGTGCAACCACAGAACCTGTACTTTTTGGGCAGGACTTATTCTCTCTACGTATTCTTTCCACATCGAACCATTGGGGGGTCGGTAGTGAAGACACAAGGGAACAGGAGAAGGGCGTGAGATGACTCGTTGCTTGGCCTTCGACGGTAATTGCCCGCGTCATGGGAGCGTAAGCCCACGGATATAGCCCCTGGTTTGGTAATACTCGGGATTGAAGGGGACCAGGAAAAGGCGTGAATGTGGTGGATATTCACGACTCGGCTCCGAAAATGTACCGACGCGTCATCGACGGCCTGAAAAACCCTAAGGGATGGCCCCTGTTTGCACCTTGAGTGCAATCTGTAGAAAACTGCGTAGATGTGAGATAAACGTTATGTAACTCTAATGATCAGGAGTAGCATAACCTGTGGGTACAGTGTACAACCTCTGCAGAGTTAAAAATCCTTTCGGATAGGCCGTTGTCACAGTATTGACATGCTACTGTTCGGGCGCCCTACGATTAGACTTTATTCATTGCCTTGATGCGTGAGTGGGTGTAGCGACTCGTGTTTTGGAATTGCATGGTTATGTGCCTAGGGCCGGCACGAGAGTGCTTACGCCCAATATAAAACTTGGGAACTGCGGAGAGGAGTGAAAACCTTTCTCAGGTCCACTCTACTAAAATATAGCAAATGCTCTTCTCTCTACTTTAAATTCTCTTCTAGTAGGGAGCCGGCATAAAAACATGCTTTCCGCAAAACTTTACCCCCAAGCTTTCCTTGCTTCGCTACGGCGAAACCCCTTACCTACTTCTTGTTGGGACTTGCTGAGTACCATTGTACTCACTCCTTCCGTTGTTGCTACTTTTGCTCAGAAGACGAGGATGACGAAGAAGATGCTGACTACGAAGAGTAGAAGTCTCGTCCACCATCAAGTTGCCTATGGTATATGTATAGACTAAGTGTGGTTTGCCCAGAGTCGCTGTGCCGACTCATGCTTGTATTCTAGTTTTGTTTGCCGAACCTCGTAGGTCGTGTAGTGTGTTGTAATAAAGTACGAGTAATAAATACCGCTTTGTTCTGAATGTGAGCACCAGCTATGGATCCAGGGAATGGTACAGGTGGCACATAGATGCTCCTTTCTGAAAAGGGGTCTCACAATAATATAGCTAGTGGAAATAAGTAAATGTAAGTTATCCATTTTTGTTTTAAAATAATATGCTGATAGATGCATTAGTGTTGCTATATTATGCTCATAAATGTAGAAGGTAGAACAGGTATGTAATAAGTTATGAGTGATTAAAAATACCAAAGTCCACTACAGAGGCAGAGTGGCAGGAAGAACAAAACTAACTGGTTGATTGGACGGCCTTACTTGCATCCTGCAAAAGTGAAGATAGTATTAATAATTTAACTATATGCCTGCAGAAGGAATGTAGTACAGTCATAAAAAAAAGTAATGGGCCTATAAGATCCTAATGATTTCAAGCAAATCAACAATAAACAAATGGAATAAAGTCTTAGTCACACAGTTCATTCTGTCATTCTTTTCTATAAAAGATTGCAACAAATGTCAGCAAGTGAGCATCAGAGCCAATTAGAATTTTGAACTGAGCACACACAGTAAAGAGTGCTGGGATTTGGTGTCCAAAGTAAAAAAAAAAAAAATTATGCATGGTGTGCTGTAATGCAATGACATTTTTTGCAATATAAACAGCTGTTTTTCCAGGATTATATATTCATATTCTGACTATTTAATCCAAGATTTCAAGAGCATCTACAAACGTACATTGTTGCTCAGTATAATGTTTCACGGAACCATGGCCACGAGATAGACACAGGAGGATTTAATCCTCCGCATCGAACAGGATAAATCCCTCTACCAGGAAGCCCTGTGCGAACACGGAGCAAATACTACTTTCACAGAGATGAAGCAAGCATAAGAAAAGAGCCGAATCAGATCTTAGTCAACTGCATTTCGGAACCCATAAAACAGCATAACTTAATATTAAGGAACCTATAACGACCTGTGCATCCTAGATCCTTACAATTTTTTGTGACTTGTTTGCCGAGGCAACTTGAACATAATAAATCCCCATCTAAATCGCATTAATATTAAGTTAGTGAGTACTCACCAGCCAAATAGCGACCTTCTCGTTAGTCTGCACATTGGTACCTGCACACACAGAGTGGAAACTTTTAAGTTCATTCATGGAAATAAAAAAAAAGAACCAACTCGCTAAGGTTAGGGTTTTGGGGGGTGTAGAGGTAGGGGTCGGCAAGTGGCGGCAGCGCTGGGCAGGCAGCGGTGCCGCTGGGACCGGAGTGAAGACGGGCGGCGACGGACGTGGAGGCCGCGGCGGCCGAGCCCGAACGGGAGAGGAATAGAGACGGACGACACAAACGTGAAGGCCGCAGCGCCCGAGGCCGACTGAGAGAGAGAGAGATGGCGGCAGGGGGCTGCCAACCTGCGGGCCTGGCGATGGCGCCGCGTCTGGACACCGCCGCGGCCGAGATCGACCGGGAGAGAGCGACAGGGAGGGCGAAACGAGAGAGAGACCGCGCGAGCACGCCTGGTCAAACGAGAGGGAAGCTCCCACTCTGTCAGATTGGATAGCGTCCTGTGCACATCTGATTGGGAAGATATATACCCGGAGTGCATCATGAACAGTCAAACTTCAGAAATTTCAGATCACTGTCCCTTAGTTCAGTTCTTGGTCTAAGGATTGCATGGCTGAAAACATTTTCACTTTGAGAACTTTTGGACTAAATTACCTGGATTTCAGAAAGCAGTAGCTACATCATGGAACGAGCATATTTCATCCTCCTGCCCAGCTGAACGTCTGTCTCTAAAACTGAAGCGTCTTACCCGTGCCCTTCAATCTTGGAGTCAGCACCAAGTTGGACATGTAAGAACACAGCAGGCTCTTACACGGGAGATTCTACACCATCTCGAAATTGCACAGGATCAGCGGCCTTTAAATATTGAAGAAAACTGGTTAAGAAGAGAGCTAAAACAACATAACTTGGTCCTAGCGTCCTTGTCAAGGACAATTGCCCATTTAAGATCACGCATAAGATTCCTAAAGGATGGAGATACAAATACAGCCCTCATTCATCGACAAGCGGTGTTTCATCTGAAGAAGAAATTTATTCCAAAACTGTTGCATAATGATCAGGTGGTCACTGCCCAAGAAGATAAACAGCAAGTTATGTATGAATATTATGAAGGTCTTCTGGGTACAGCCTTTCCTCGTTCTGCCACTCTAGATATGTCCTTCTTCCATCGGCTAGGACAGGATCTTTCGGTGCTCGATGATCCAATAACAAAGGAAGAAGTTTGGATGACAATCAAAGCGATTCCGGTAGATAGAGCTCCGGGTCCTGATGGTTATACAGGACGGTTTTACAAAGCATGTTGGCACATAATAAAAACTGATCTTATGGCAGTCATACTTACTTTACAACAGGGAGATGCTAGAAAATTATGGATGGTTAATTCTACTTTTCTCACACTGATCCCGAAGAAAGCACAGGCTACAATGCCTAAGGATTTCTGTCCTATAAGTTTGGTTCATAGTGTGACTAAAATTATGGTTAACCGGCGAGCTCCCCTTATGGATTCCCTGGTGTCAACCAATCAGAATGCTTTTATTAGAGGAAGATGTATCCATGATAACTATATGATGGTACAACATACAGTCAAAACTCTACATAATGAAAAAGTACCTAGTCTTATACTCAAGTTAGACATCTCAAAAGCTTTCGACTCGGTTTCATGGCATTCCTTCTAGAAACTTTGTCGCATCTAGGTTTTGGAACTTCTTGGCGTCAACTGGTGTCTAATTTATTAATTACATCGTCAACTCGGGTGCTCTTAAATGGTGAGCCGGGACCTCAAATTCCGCATCAACGTAGACTTCGGCAAGGAGACCCTCTCTCTCCTTTGCTCTTTGTGATTGTCATGGATATGCTTAATAACATTTTTGTTAAAGCCAGTGAAAGGAGTCTATTACAACCCCTGTCTCGCCGCAACCAAGAGCAATGAATTTCCCTCTATGCTGATGATGTCTCCCTCTTTATCAGACCAGTGATTAATGAAATGAATCTAACCATGGATATCTTATCTCATTTTGGAGAAGCATCAGGACTACATACCAATATGTAGAAAACAAGTGTTATACCAATTAGATGTGATGAGGAAGATTTGGATAATGTCACTAACTTCTTACCTTGTTCCTTAGGTTCCTTTCCATGCAAATATTTGGGATTGCCCGTCTCTGCAAAGAAATTAACAAAATCAGATCTCATGCCATGGTTAGAAAAGATTGGAGATAAACTTCCAGGCCAGCAAGCATCTCTTATGAACATAGCCGGTCGTGCTACATGGATAAAATTTGTCATCTCAGCTATGCCTATTCACTTGTTGATCTCAGTCAAGGTGCCCAAATGGTTCATTAAGGCAGTGGACAAAATGCGTCGAGCATTTTTACGGAAAGGTAGAGATAATGTTAATGGTGGTAGTTGTCTAGTGGCCTGGGAGAAACTACAACGACCGCTATCTTTAGGGGGTTTGGGAGTGCCGAACCTGCAATTCATGAGCTGGGCACTGCAAATTCGTTGGCTCCGGTATATGAAAACAGGAGCAAACTGGGCTTTGACAGGTCTGAAACTATCTATACATCCTAATGCAATTGTGCTATTTAATATAGCAATGGAATCTCAAGTCGGTAATGGTGAGTCCACCTTGTTTTGGAAGGATAGATGGCTTTTGGGTTGCACTTTATCTGACCTAGCACCATTAGTTCCAGCTACTGTCCTTCCAAAAGTTCGAGAGCATCAAACAGTTGCTGAAGCTCTTCAAAACAGTGCTTGGCCGAATGATATTAGAGGAGGTCTTTCAATGATTGGACTTATGGAATACTTTCAGCTATGGGATATTTTTCAGGAATTAAATCTAATGAAGGAGATGATACTCACATTTGGCGTTTTGAGGGTTCTGGAAGTTATTCATCTAAATCTGCATATATGGCCTTATTCAATGGTTCAACTACTTTTGAACCTTGGAAATGGCTGTCGAAATCTTGGGCTCCAGCTAAGTGCAAAATATTCCTATGGTTGGCCATCCAGAATAGATGTTGGAAATCTGACCGGCTTGCCAAAAGAGGACTTCCGCATCCTGATAAATGCCCTCTATGTGATCAAGAAGAAGAAAATATTCAACACTTACTCACCTCCTGTGTTTTAGCGCAGCAATTCTGGTTTCTAATTTTATCACAGATTGACATGCAGAACAGAGTTCCTAGGAGGAGAGAAAGATCTTTTGCAGATTGGTGGTGCAAAACAATTAAATGCATCAGAAAAGAAAAAAGGAAAGGGGTTAATACAGTTATAATTTTGGGTGCTTGGATTCTGTGGAAGCATAGGAATTCATGTGTGTTTGATGGTGATAATCCTAATATCAGCACCCTCATTCACAATTTTAATGAAGAGCTTTACCTCTGGTGCCTAGCAGGTGCGCGAGCTTTGCGCGCCCTGGAGATCGGTCAAGTTCCTAATTCAGGATAAATTTTTTCTACCTTCTGTTGGTAGTGGTCTAGTTTCTTCTTTCATTTTCTAGACAGTAACATGTTTTTGTTGTTCATTTGTCCCACAGCTCGGGCAGGAGTGGGGCGAGGGTAAATGTAATGAGGCCGTTTTTCTTCTCTTAATACAAAGGTGCGCAGCTCTCCTGCATATTCGAGGAAAAAAAAAAGCACCTTGCCTACCTAAATTCAGGCTCTCATTGCATAGTATGATTAATTGTTTCATGCTCCATCAGCTCTACCACCTACCAGGGTTTTTGATCATTCCGTTGCTTTGCTTCCTGATACTGTTCCCATTAACAATAGGCCATATCGATACACTTCTGACCAGAAGACTGAAATAGAGAGACAAGTTGCTTCTATGTTACAATCTGGCACTGTGATGCCTAGTTTGAGCCCCTTTGCATCTCCAGTTCTTTTGGTCAAGATAAAAGATGGTTCCTGATGTTTCTGTGCTGATTACAGAAAGGTGAATCAAGCTAAAATCAAAAATATATTATCCATGCCCATCATTGATGAATTCTTGTATGAAATTGCAGGAGCTACATATTTTACCGAGCTAGATTTGAATTATGGGTTTCATCAAATCTGAATGACTCCAGTAGATGAGTTCAAGACCAATCAAAACTCACCACGACCATTTTTAGTTCAGAGTCATGCCCTTTGGACTTACTAATACACCTGCTACATTTTCGTGCTTAATGAATTCCACTCAATTCATGAGAAAATTTTTGTTGGTCTTTATAGATGATATTCTGGTCTATAGTAAGTCACTGCCTGATCATGTCATTCATCTTCAAAAGGTGTTTGAGACATTAGTGCAACATCAGTTGTTTCTGAAGCTTAGTAAGTGTGCTTTTGCTTAGCACCAAATTGAATATTTGTGTCACATTATTTCTGAAAATGGGGTGGCAACAGACCCAATCGAAGATAGCTGCTATTCTGCAATGGCCTACTCCCCCCGAATTTTATGGAGCTGAGAGGATTTTTGGGACTCACTAGGAACTATAGGAAATTTGTGAGAAACTATGGAATCTTAGATAAACCACTAACCTCCGTATTGCAGCACAAGCTATTTCTCTGGACTGACAGAGCTGCCAAGGCTTTTGATTCTTTGAAGACTGCCTTGACTAGTACTCCAATGCTGGCTTTACCTAATTTTGATCATACCTTTGAAATTGATACTGATACCTGTGACACTGGTGTGGGAGCAGTGTTATCACCAGATGGACATCTAGTAGCATATTTCAGCAAAGCATTAAGCCAGCTCAATCAGAAGTTATCTACATGAGGAGTTTTCAGCTGTCCTTATGGCTATTGACATGTGGAGACCATATTTGGCTAGGCAGCCTACATAATTAACACAGACCATAAGAGCTTATGTCACCTTCAAGATCAACAGCTTTCCATCGAAATGCAGCTTAAAGCAATGACTAAATTGACTGGCCTACATTTCAAAATTATTTACGAAAAGGGAGCTGATAACACAGTGGTTGATGCTTTATCTCGATTTGGGCATAGTCTCACAGTGCAAGCTATTTCCACCTCCATTCCAGTGTGGATTCAAAAAGTGTTGAATTCTTACACTAATGGTCCCCATGCTCAATAACTTTTAACAGAAAAAGCTGCGCTTAACCCCAACTCTCAAGGTTATACATTATCTGATAGACTTATTCATTATAAAAAAAAGATTGTGGGTTGGTGCTAATTCTGCTTTACAGACTCAGTGCATTTCACTCTTCACTCATGGGTGGGCTTTCTGGCTCTCTAGCAACCTATCAGCATGTTAAGAAGCCATTCTCCTAGCCTGGTGTAAGCTTCATGATCTTTGAGGCATTGGAAACACAAAGGAATGAATGTTTTGATGATTGAATGAAAACCATGAGCTAACTCGTTAGATATAGGTTGAACAATATCTATCACAAGTATCTTTGAGTTGTCTTCCTTGAAGGTGATCAATGACTCATGAGCAAGATTGGACTCTTGATGGAGTACCGCGGTCGAAGATGGATTAAAGCCAAGGATGAGTTAGAGTCAAGCCTGGCTTAGCATAGGCCTTGATTCCATAGGAAAAACTGGTACTATTAAGAGGGGTCAAGTCGTTCCCTTTTTGTCATATGAGTGTTAGGGCATTTGGATACTCTAGGAGTTCCCAATGGTACTAAGGTGACAGAGGATGAGTGGAGGAAGCAAGTGGAAGAATTTAGAAACAACGTGGAACTGAAGACCACAAGTTTCAGCGCCAAAGAAATCATAGGATAGTGTCGTCGGATAGTCCCATGGGTCACCAGACAGTCCGGTGACCTCAGTGGAAGGAATCCAGAGAACAAGTGTTCTGAACTTGCTGAAGTGGTTCTCACCGGGCAGTCGGTGGCTATCGAAATGAAGGTTTCCAAAGATCATTGCATTCTGGATCAAGAGAAGTGTGTCATCAAACAATAGCGTCGGACAGTCTGGTGAAGTCACTAGACAGTCCAGTGACTTAAGGTTTCAAAGGACAAGATTGTTTCAAAGAAGGATGATTTTTGGCGCTTAGATTGAAGGAGTCAATGGACAGTCCAATGACTAGAAGAATATGGAGTCCAGAGAAGGATGTCTTCGGAGCTCAGCCAGCAAGAGTTACCAGACATTCCTGTGGTGTCCCAGTGGATAGTCCGGTGAGTATAAGATGCCCAGTGTAAGGATCAAGGACACCAAGAAGGAGTGTTGAATCGGTGGACTTATAAGACTTAATTCGCTACAAACATAAACTATAAGACTTAATCACAACGGAAGCGATCCTATGCAATTCTAAGTAGGTCAGGACCCCTAACAATGCTAGTGATATGGTAAGAACAACAAAATAAGCACTAGCACGATAGCCATCAAGAGGAATCAAAGAACAACCTATAACTCTACTCAACATTATAAAAACGCGGAAAGTAAAGAGAGAGTTAAAGAGTGCTTAGTGATTTTTTTCCCGAGGTCTCGAAAGGTAGGCGCCTTCCCCTAATCCTTGTTGGACCACTCCCATTGGAGTCCCGGTCCCTCCCGTCGTTCCCGGAATGATGCTCACAAGGGTATGCTTCACTCCCGGAGTGAAGTCACTGGCGGCTTGGCCGTCGCACATAATACTCAAACGCTAGAGCAAGCCTCCAAGGCTCGGGCGCTCCCTCTTGGTGTCTCTTTTGAGCGAGGACCCATAACCGTGTACAAACTTGGCGTCGTCTTCCACAATCTCAACGGAAGCTCGAACACTGACTCCTAGCTGGTCTAGGCTGCCAAAACCAAGAGTAATAGACAAAGATCACTCCTCTCTGGAATCCATTCCATATGACAGCGGACTGTCCCTTTCATACCATCATCGGACTATCCAGTGACCTTCTCTTTTGGACTTCCAGAGACATCTCTTCTAAACTCCGTCTTCAGGGCTCACTGGACTGTTCGATCACTGACCCACTAGACTGTCCGGTGACTGCTTCCACCGACTCCAGAGAGCACCTCTCTCTGGACTTCGCTCCTCCAGGCTCACTGGACTGTTCGGTGACCTCACCGAACTGTCCGGTGACTGCTTCTTCAACAGAACTTAAGCTTCGATCTTCATCTTCACTTTGACTTCACTTTCTCTGTCATCTTCAGTGCTTTCTGAGGTAACTAAGAGCATTCCTACCCTCTAACACTTGTATGACAGGAGACAAATGACTCTACCCCCCTTAATAGTACTGGCGGTCCTATGTACTCTCTAGCTAGTCCTTAGCTTGGTCCACCAACGGCCGAAAACTCCTCTCCTTGAGATCGTCCTTGTCATTCATCGAGGAAACCACCATGTTGTTGTAGAATTAGCGGGGTGGAACCTCACTCACAACTGTTACCTATGGTGTTCATTCAATCACCAAAATCAATTTATACCTTTAAGGGGACTTCAAAGGTCATGAAGCTTATAATCTCCCCTTTTTGGTGATTGATGACAACCATAGTACTCACAACAAATTTCAAACAAGATGATATGAGATAAAGAAGAAAACACATCTCGAAGAAATTACTTACCCCCTTATCTTGATGACTCCCCCTAGAAATTTGCATGAGTTCTCCTCCTTTCTCGTCCTTTTGAAAGCACTCTCCCCATTGTGAGTAAATCCTCTCCCCTTTTGTCATCTAATCACACAAAAAGATGGCATCGAGGAAGCATAAAGAGAGAAGAGAGACGCTGGATAGACAAAGATTAGTGCATGATAGATATAAATGGGAGCGCAACGCACTAGAGAACCTGCAAGACAATCACAACACAGGGAAATCATACACAATTAATCCACAAGGTTAGACTAGAAACCAAGTGAATTCTAATGAGCTAAAAGATCGAATAAAACACAAGCTCATCAAAATGTCACAGAAGAGCCAATGAAATCTATCAAATAAGATCCAGAGCCCTAACTACCTATCCACGGCCTCCCCTAGACAGTTAGCCTCTCAAAAGCGCTACAACCACACGACACACTCCTGACACTCTAGACTTAAGGAGATCTAGTCCTCCGCAGGCGCGGCTGGAGAGTCGGGTGCAGTGACTGCTGGTGACTGCTCCTCTTAAGCTGGCTCGGCTGCTGCTGCTGCTGACTCATCTCCTCAAGGCTGCTCAGAATCATCAAAAGCACTCAAGCCGGAGGAAGACGTCGAGGAAGGCTCCTTGCCATCAACTAAAGCTGGCTGATCTGCACTCGCAACAGCCTGAGCTACCTCCACTGTAGAGTATCCGACCTCGACCAGGATAGCTGCATCTGAAACACTGGGCTACTCGGCTGTGGTGGCTGTGGGCTCTGCCTTTGAAACTGCTGGCGGTGGCTCTGTCAAGACTAACTCAGCAGTGGTAGCCTGTCTCAAATGTCGGCACTGTCACTCTAGGCTCAGCTGAGACTAGAAGTGGCGACATAGAGAACGAGGAAACCGGAGAGAACTGAGAAGATGTCACTGGCGCACTAGCTCCTCCGGTAGTCGCTGCTGTGCTGGCTGCTCCAAAAGGTACAAATAGTGCTAACAGAGCTGATAGCAAAGTGCTAAAGCTGGGCTGCTGCTGCTGTAGCTGTGCTGTGAATGCTGGCACTGACGAATACTGCGGCTGGGGAGCTGTCAGCTGTAGCTGCGAGGGCAGGGGACCCGGTAGCGTGGTCGTCAGGAATGCAGGCAATGGTGGCATACCGATCCCCTGGAGATAAGATGCAATAGCTCCAAATCCGGCAGACATATAAGATATGGCCGCTGCCATCTCCAACTGAGTGCGCTGCGACCTCTCATGAAACTCTCTGTCCTGCCGTCTCCTCTCCTCTGCAAGCTCTCTCTCCATCCGAAGCCTCTCCTCAATCTAAAGGCGCTCGAGTCGGATCCTCTCCTCGAACTCAGCCCTCTCTCGACGAATCCTCTCATCCTGCTCCTACCTATATCTCCTCTGCTCAGCCTGCTCTGCCTAAATAGCATCTAGTCGGGCAGCAAGAGTAGGATCAAGTGTGGCACGAGAGGTAGGAGTCTCGGCCTGACCTGGAGCCTCAGTGCTCCCAACCCTCAACTGTGCTCCCTCCGGAGCCTCAGTCTCAAGCTCAAACTCATCAGGGGCTGTGGTCTCGTCTCCTCCAGGAGTACTCTGAGAAGCAGATACGCGTAAAACCCTAGAGTCGGATGGCTCAGCTGGACTGAAAGAGGTGGTGATCTCTGGCAAAGCTGCATACTCCTCCTCAGTCATAACTCTAGCTCTCCTCATCGGCAGACATATGTAAGGGGCAAAACGTAACTGACGTGCTCCAATCCCCTCATAGATGACATCCTTCATCTGTGCTAGCAGCAAATCTATCAGATCAAATGCCTCATGCTTTAGCAAGTAGCAGAGCAACCACTAATGTAGAATAATCACACGCTCTCTGTAGCCAGCTCTCGGGACTATCGTCCTACCCAGCAACCCTCTCAAAATACGTGCCTCGTGTGTCAACCTCAGAGGGTACCTCGAGTAATGCTCCCCATGTGGAGGCGGGTACGCAATACTCAGTCTCTCATTGCTCGGCTCCATCTCTCCAAGCGGATGATACGACGGCAAGAAATTTGGATGAGCCTGAGCGTGGATCCGTGTTTGAGAAGATACAAACTTCAGAGTAGAAATGACATCGGATCTCTCAAAGCGATGTGGCTCCCCTCTATACATGAACTAGAGATAAGACCTATCGGGGGAGATCCACAGTGATGCATAGAACTCTAGCACAACCTCCTCACTAAACCTCAGCGGCTGGGTGACCAACTCTATCAAACCTAAAAGATATGCAATATGATCCTCCATATCTATCCCAGCTCCTCTGCTCAGTGCCTCAAATGAACAATGGCGATGTGCAGCAAACACTGAGCTCTTGTCCTTAGTGGCAAGCTGACGTCGGAGAGCCTCAAATATCCTCTGCTGAAGAACTGTCCAAAACTGGCCAGCATCGGCATGACGTGCCGCGGGGACCCAAACAATGAAATCCACTCTCCTCTTGACCTTCATGGCCGGGCCCTTGACCTTCAACAAATCAACCTCCTCCTCAGCAATCCTGGAGATGGCCCGGCGAGCTCTCTCGGCTCTAGACGTGCAAACACTGCAAACACCAGTCTTGGAATGAGGGCACCTCTGTGACCTCTATTGTGAAGCTCTCTAGGCTGCCTCTCCGTCCGCGGTTCTCGACTGCCGACTGGCAAGAGCTATCCGCGGCTGCACCTCAGACACCAGCGGTGTGGTTGCCACTCTCTGTCGGGTCGACCTCCTCAACTCCCCCAGTCCCTCTGCACTTTCTATCCTCAGAGCACCACTCCTCCTATGTGGAGGCACATCAACATCCGCTGCCGCTAAAGCACGATCCCACTTTGGATATCCTGTCCTCTGCTTCTTCTTCTTCTTCTCAGGCTCTACGGCCTTGCCCTTCCCCTTCTCCTCTGCAGAAGCTCTCTGTCGGCCCATACTGTCAAGCTGTCACAAGAATACTGTCACTGAGAATCACTGACCAGCTGACCTCACAAGATAGGATTAAGAGCTTGGCTCTTAACCCGTCCAAGAAAGTTCTGGACTGCTGCTGAGAACTCTGACACTGTCGCTGTCCGCTGTCCTAAACCACTGCCCAAACTGTCACTGCACCACATAGGAATAGATATAGGTTGTAAGCATCGTAGACAAGTGACAAATAAAGATATCCTAGCGGTGGAACAAGGACATATTACTGATCAAATAAAGCAAATAAGATCAACGGTGATATCGACGGACTAATGCCACAATTCAAGTAATAGCAATGCATCCAAATTGTGACACTAGCGACAGGAGGTCCGACAGGAGGACTCAATGCCATTTCAAAATATGAAAGAGAGAACCTCAATATGGCACTAAGTACGGGAATTATCAATTAATCACGTCAATTGGCAATAAAAGATTGAACTTTTATCAAACTCTACCAATTTTCGCAATCAATCGACTCTAGGGCATGCGGGGCATTTCTGATGAAATGTATGAGATAGAAATGATACCTCGTGAAGAAGAAATTCGAAAGCCGTTTAAAGACACGCCAAAACACGTCCGATTGCCTCAAAAACGAAAACCTTATCGAGGGTTTTGTGAAGTGGAGCAAATGCGTGAGCTAGGACGCGAGGGCGGCCGTCAGAGACTGTCTCAGGCCAGCCAGCGAGGTGGCACAGGCGAGCGGCGAAGTGGCACAGGCGAGTGGCGGCGCAGGCTAGGGGCAGCACTGTGGCGGCAAGGTAACGCAGGGCGGCACGACGAGGGTGGCTCGGGCTCAGGCAATGCGAGAAGCTCGGGCGTGGTGGAACAAAGCGACGGCGAGCACGGGGCGCAGAGCGGCGGCGCGACGGTGGCCGAAGGCTGCTGGCGCAGGGCGACAGGCGGCGCGAGGCGGACAGACGCGGCGACGGAGGCGGTGATGGCGATGTCGAAGAATTCGCACTGTTTTGGAATCAATCCCAAGGCACACGTGCGGTTAGGTTAAAATTAAAATCAATGGCCAAGATTTAGAAGGAATCAAACGGATGGCCGAGATTCACTGACAAAACCGATCACCGGACTGTCTGGTCTAAAGTTTGTTCGGTGACTAAAAATGGTTGGACTGTCCGGTGTCTGCCGAGAGTCAATTCCAGAGAAGCACCGCTTCCTCTTCCAGTCACTAGACTGTCCGGTGATACTGACAAAATGTCCGGTGTCTGTCCAATTCCGCAAAGTGACCGATCACAAAGATATAGTCACTGGAATGTCCGGTGAAGGCGCCGGAATGTCCGGTGACCTCAAAGAATTGCAGAATCAAGGAATTTCTCTCTAGATTTCAAGTGTCCTCACGTAAAAACCAAATAAACACCACACTTGTCTAGAAAGGGAACTCTCAAACACTCCTTTGCAAATATATAACCCTCAAAGGATTTATAGTTTTCACAAATCACAATAAGATCGAGCAATAAAACCAAAGCGAGATAGAGCCAAAAAGGGAATGTATGAACCCATGTTCACGGTCCACGTAAATAGAATTTTAGAGACCGTTAAGCACAGGGTTTAATGGGCATGAATTTCACAATTGCTTTAGTTATCCTTTTAGGAGTGTGTGAATCCATATGGACAATGTAATCAATTTCTCCGAGGATAATGCCTCTTCCGTGGTTCCTATATGCAATGCATGCCAAACAACTAGGCTAATGCAAAGAATTTAAAGCATGCCATGTAGATGCAAACAAATTAAGGACATTGCATTAAAAAAAACCTATTAACGCCAAGTTTGGCCCATCTCAAGCTTGTTCACCATAAGCCCACCGCATTGCCTTGAGATAGCCAAACCACCTTCTCAAGCTCTTTTCCCATGCTTATGGATATCTCAAGATGGTTAGGCGTTATCTAATTTTTTTTGTTCTTTTATTTTATCTTTTTACACATGATGCATGATAGTGGAAACATCGAGTCCACGAAGGAGTCCTATCTACCATGCAAGACAAGAAAAGAAACCTACTCTACTATATACAAGAGAAAACCACCTCCTTGAAGAGTAGATTGGCGTTGAAGCTCGATCACATGTGGTGGACTTATAGAATCTTCAATTTTCTTCATGGTCCACCACCTTGGTTTCTTCACTTCTTCTTGGGAACCCAAAAGAGTTTCGGCTTCCTCTCTCGGTCCACGATCACCTTGGGGACCCATATCTTTTTGATTGTCCTTTTTTCATTTGGCGGTCTGAGCGGTTTGGCTTTCACCTTTCCATCTTTGGCCCTAAAGAGCTTGTAGTGCACATCTTTATAGAAAAAGTTAGCGTTAGACATAATCTTAGGCTCGCTCACCTTGAGACAATTCTTGGAGCGGTGACCATCACGGCAACATTTCTCACAATAGTAGTCATCCGCCATGAGCGGGACTAATTTGCCTTCCTGTAGTGAGCTGCTCAAATGTGTCCATCACGGCCTCTCTCTCCTCCTTGAGCTTCGCGTATTCCTTCAAAATGGATGTCTCAAGAGTAGTACTCTCCTCGGAGAGAGCTAGATTGCAAGAAGTAGAAGCTTCATTTAAATGCTTAGGAGAGTTTAAGAGAGAGTCAAGATCAAGAGCATCATGGGTGAGGACCAATGCCTTATGCTTCTCATTTAGCTCTACGTGATCCGTCTTGAGACACTCATAAGACTCACGTAGAACGCCATGAGAGTGCTTTAGAGCATTGAGCTCACTCTCAAGCTCTCGAACTCGGAATACCGCTACTTCGTGCTCGTTGGTCACCACCTCAAGCTTCTTGTTTTTCTTGATGATGGTCTTGTTGGCCTTTTCAATGATGAGGACTAGATCATCATAGCTTGGTGCATCATCATTATCACTATAGTCCTCCTCATCTTCCTCAAGATCATCATCTTCATTCATGTAGCCCTCACAACTTCGGACCATCAAGCATAGAGGTGGTGGTGGTAGCACATTGGTGGAGCCCGTCATAGCAATACCCGCAAGCTCTTCTTCTTCACTAGAAGAGGAGTTCGAATCGTCATCATCGGTGAGCCACTCACCAACAATGTAAGCCTTGTGCGGGGACTTCCTCTTCTCCTTGCTCTTGCTGTTCTCTTTGACAAAGAATTTCTTCTTGAACTTCCTCTTGGGCTTGTGTTCTTCGTCCTCACTCTCACTTGTTGCTTTCTTCTTACTCTCCTTCTTGGGCTTAGGACACTCCTTAGCAAAATGGCCTTTCTTGCCACAATTGAAGCACTTGGAGTTCCTCTTAGAGGATGAAGGTCTTCCCTTGCGAAAAAACTTCTTCATTAGGAGCGCAAGGTCTTCATTATCGCTCTCGTCATCCTCATCATCCTCCACCTTCTTCTTCTTTCTTTTTGATCTTGTCATTGGGAGATTCTTCAACTTGAAGGGCAAGATTCTTGGGCAATTGAGTGTCGGTGGAGGTGCCCAACATATATCCCTCATAAGCCATTAGCTTCCCAAGCATCACATCCATGGAGAGAGTAGTCAAGTTGGCTTGAAAGAGACACGTGATGATGGAGTTGTAGCTTGGCGGCGACAATAGCTTCCGCATGATTTTCACATCATCAATTTTGCTCTTGAGGCCCAAGGCATTGATTTCTTCCACCACTACATGTAAGCGAGAATAGACATCATTAGCTTTCTCATGAGGTAGCATGGTGATGGAATCATATTTGTTCTTAAGAGCATAAAAACGCTCTTCCTTGGTCTCGACGGAGCCCTCATGAATGTTTTGCAATTGAAACCAAATTTCCTACGCGGTGCAAGATGCATTGATCCTAGAAAAAACATTTTTGAAATGCATCCAAATATGGCATTCTTGGCCTTTACATTGAACTTGATAAGGGTAGGATCAAGTCTTTCATTCTCATTTTTAGCGTTTTGGGTCACTTGCCATGTTTTCCCATCGATTGACTCTAGATAGGTTTGCATATGAGCCTTCCAATATGAGTAATCGTCCCCATCGAATACGGGTGAATTCTCCATCTAGTTCGGCATCCTTGCTCAAGGCGGTGAAGCCCGAAAATGAGCACTTGGCTCTGATACCACTTATAAGGATCAAGGACACCGAGAAGAGGGGTTGAATCAGTGGACTTATAGGACTTAATTCGCTACAAACTTAAACTATAAGACTTAATCACAACAGAAGCAATCCTATGCAATTCCAGTAGGTCAAGACCCATAACAATGCTAGCGATATGATAAGAACAACAAAATAAGCACTAGCACGATAGCCACCAAGAGGAATCAAAGAACAACCTATAACTCTACTCAACGTTATGAAAAACGCGGAAAGTAAAAAGATAGTTAGAGAGTGCTTAGTGATTTTTTTCTCGAGGTCTCGAAAGATAGGCGCCTTCTCCTAATCCTCGTTGGACCACTCCCGTCGGAGTCTCGGTCCCTCCCGTCGTTCTCGGAACAATGCTCACAAGGGTATGCTTCACTCCCGGAGTGAAGTCACCGGCGGCTCGGCTGTCGCACACAATACCCAAGCGCTAGAGCAAGCCTCCAAGGCTCGGGCGCTCTCTCTTGGTGTCCCTTTCGAGTGGGGAACCCGTAACCGCGTACAAACTTGGCGTCGTCTTCCACAATCTCCACGGATGCTCGAACACCGACTCGTAGCCAGTCTAGGCTATCAAAACCAAGAGTAATAGGCAAAGATCACTTCTCTCAAGGCCCACAAGCTCTAGAAGTGTATGAATGCTCCTATTCACTCTCCTACTAGCACCAAAGATCTCCAATCTTATCTTGTGCTCTCTTGGTGGTGTTCCTTGGCCTCTCACAAGTTCGCTCCAGTAATTCAGACCTCAGGCACACGGCACAGCATCCTTCTCCACAGTTTAAATAGGCTCCAAGCTCAGAAACAACCGTTGAAACGTGATGTCATAAAGTTGACTGCTTTATCCAGTCACCGGACTGTCCAGCAACTGCTCCCACCGGATTGTTCGGTGACTTGTCTTCTCGCAGACCAGGGAAACAACCTCTCTGAAACCCATTTCATATGACAGCGGACTATCCGGTTCAAACAATCACCGAACTGTCCGGTGACATTCTCTTTTGGGCTTTCAGAGACACCTCTTCTGGACTCCTTCAGGGCTCACCGAACTGTTCGGTCACTGACCCACCGGACTATCCGGTGACTGCTTCCACCAACTTCAGAGAGCACCTCTCTCTGGATTTCGCTCCTCTAGGCTCACCGAACTGTTTGGTAACCTCACCGGACTATCCGGTGACTGCTTCTCCAACAGAACTTGAGCTTCGGTCTTTGTCTTCACTTCGACTTCACTTCCTCTGCATCTTCAGTGCTTTCTGAGGTAACTAAGAGCATTCATACCCTCTAACACTTGTATGATAGGAGACAAATGACTCAACCCCCCTTAATAGTACCGGTAGTCCTATGGACTCTCTAGCCAGTCCTTAGCCTTGGTCCACCAACGCTCGAAAACTCCTCTCCTTGGGATCGTCCTTGTCATCCATCGAGGAAGCCCACCATGTTGTTGTAGAATTAGCGGGGTGGAACCTACAATCACAACCGTTATCTATGGTGTTCATTCAATCACCAAAATCAATTCATACCTTTAAAGGGACTTCACTCATGAAGCTTACATCCAGTTTAGAGAAGGAGAAGTTTCTATTTGAGGAAGAAAAGGAGTCACCGGACAGCCTAGTGGTCGTCGGATAGTCTGACAGTTTGAGTCACCGGATAGTTTGGTGACAGAAAAAATAGACAGTATTTTGACAATAGCTATAAAATGCTATTTTGAAGTTGATAGACTACATATAGCCATGAGATAGCCTGAGCGAAGAGTGCCTGTGGCCAGAAGACTTGAGGGAAGACTTCGTGAGAGCCAAGGGTCGCTAAGGAGAGCACAAGAGAAAGATTGTGGGTTTTTTAGTTCTAGAGGGAGAGTAACTAGAGTATCAACGCATTTCTAGACCTTTTGAGACTTGTCAGGTGATAAGGCTTGTTACTCTTCGTCTATGGTAGCATAGACCGGTTAGGAGTTTTTGATTGAGCTTCCATAGTGATTGTGGAAGTCGTCACAAGCTTGGGTGCGGCTTCGGGTCCTTCGCTTGAAAGGGACACCAAGAGTGAGCGCTCGTGCTTTGGTAGGCTTGTCCTTAGAGAAGGTATTGCACAGGGCAGCGGAGAACGCCCGTGCTTCCACTCTAAGAGTGGAGCATACCATGAGGATAACATTCCGGTAATTGTGGGAGGGACTGGGACTCTGACGGAAGTGGTCCAATGAGAAGTAGCAGAAGGCGCCATCCATCCGAGTCCTCGGGAAAAATCTTGAGGCTCATTCTCTACCTCTTTACTACTTGTGTTTAGCTTCCACATTTTATACTTGCAAGAAGTATTAATAGGTTGTTCCTCATTTCCTTTACTCTTGTTGGCTCTCATTCTAGTACGTTTTGTTTGTTTGCCTCTACCTTATCACTAGCATGCATAGGAGTTGCTTGACTGCTTGCTTGCTTGTTGCTCTTTATATCCTTAGTATAGCTAGCCCCTAGCTCCTTCTTTTGTTAGTTCACTAGACAAGGTTGTTGCTCTTGTCCATCTTTGCCAAGCTCTAGTGCTCTTAGTTGATAGCCTTCTAGCATGTTAGGTTGTGCTTTGCTTGTTCTCTTATCACTAGTGTGCTAGGATTTGAGTGCTTGCACGCTATTTGATAGTGAGTGGTACAAAAGTTAGAATTAGTGAGTGCCCGATTTAGCCCCCCTTCTCAGTCATTAAGTTCCTTACAAGTGATATCAGAACAAGTGCTCAATTTAGGGCTTAACCACCTTGGAGACAAGACCGAGAGTGATGGAGGCACTTTCTCCATCGGGGTCCAATAGTGGCTCATGAAAGAATTGCTTGCTAAGCTATCTAAACGCCACAAAATCTGTAGAATCAAGCAATCTCACTAGTGACTTGTCTATCTCCACGACTAGCGGAGTGCTCTTTCTGCTATAAAAAATGATAATGCTGGCTATCTTGAGTTGCTTGAGTCATGTGCATGTTTTCATACAAGGCATGATGAAAATTTATTTGATGCTTTCCTTCCATTGCATGATCTTGTAGGAAAGATAAATTCTTTTGAAGGCATGCTCAAGATATCTAATGAAGAGCTTATCGAAAGGATGCACTCACTCAAGAAAGGAGAAATTTTCACTTCCCTTATTCTTGGAGAGGATGGCCATAGTGAGGAGCTTGACTCACTGTCTCTTACACTGTCTCTTAATTAAGCATTGAAGGTTGTCATTGCCAACGATGGACTTCAAACAAGCATTGACTATCTCGAGAAGTCCCACATGAGTCAAGTCGACAATAAGTGACTTGACACCTCTATGATAAGCTTGATTGTTGAAGATCATGCTTGTAGTTCACATGAGCTCCGAGTTTGCATTATTCCTCACCCTTCTAGCAAATCCTCACTTATTGAATATCACGATAATACTGCTAACACTATTGATGAGGATTCTTATTGGGCTTTATGTGATGAATTTGATAATCTTGTCATGCTTTCTAATGAATCGCTAAGTGCTATGTGTCTTCACTTGGATTATCTAGCTAAGTGGATCAATTAGTATGCCAAGTGAAAGATCACAAGTATCGAGGCTATCAAGAAGATGTTAGAACCAATTCCTTATTCAAGAAATGATACTATTCTTCTTACACTTCAAAATGAAGATCATGAGAAATTTACAATTGAATATATCTTATGCAAGCTTTCAAGTAATAATTCATTGAGTAGTATCCCTCTTATTGAAGACGCGTTCATTGGTATTTGTGACCAATTTGAAGATCAACCTGCATATTTACGTAAACCACCATCCATCAAGAAGGTTAGTATGAGTGAATTAAGTAGTATTTTATCTAATAACTATTCTTCCTTCTTGGTCTCAAACAAGGCGGATCATAAACCCAAGAGTGAAGATAAAGTGTAGATGATCCACCCACACACATGGTTGGAAGAAATGATGGATGGAATAGAGGGATGAAGGGCGGAAAGGAAGATTGAAGAAGAAGCTTCTCTTCGAGGAGTGCGATGACAAGGAGAAGAAGAGCCTAACACAAAAGACTTACATTGTTGGTGAGTGGCTCACCGATGATAACTCGAGCTCTTCTTCACCAAGCGATGATGAAGAGGGTGATGATGAAGAGATCCTATCTTGCCACACAAGCTTCTCTGATATTCTACCACCACCTCCCACGTGCTTGATGGCAAGGAGTTTTTATCAGAGTGATGACGATGATAATGAAGATTATGAACAGCATTCCTAGGATGAGCTCGTCTACATACTTCAGAAGGCTCACAAAACCATCCTCAAGAAGAACAAGAAAATTTAGGTGGTAAATAAGAAGCATGATGTGGCGTTATTTCATGTTCGAGAGCTTGAGAATGAGCTAAATAATCTTATGCATTCTCATCAAGCTCTGTAAAAGAATTTTGACAAGCTTAAGACAAAATAGATAGAGCTTAATGAGAAGCATCTTAGAGCTCGTTCATGAAGCTCTCAAACTCGTATTCTCTCCTCCTCATCATCACATGTCTCTAAATGCAATGCTTCTAGTTCTTGTGATGGGCTTACCCTCTCTGAGGAGAGTACTTCTCTTGAGCCTTTAATTTTAAAGGAATATCATAAGCTCAAGAAAGAAAGAGAGATAGTGATGGATGCCTTCGATAGACTTACAAGAGGGAGGCAAATTCAAAAGGATATCCTAATATCGTCAACGTCTCATAAAGAGGCTTAGGCTTCTACCCTCCGCCATCAATATCATCGGCACCAAAGACACCATCCCCGCTTGGGTGACTTCTCTTATGCCGGATGACTACTATTGTGAAAAGTGTTGCTGTGATGGATACATGTTAAAAGAGTGCCCTAAGGTGAGTCGTTCCAAGTCATTGTCTAACGTATTCCATGAGAATGTGCATTAAAAGCTCTTTAGGCAAAAAATGAAAAAGGTGAAAGTAAAGGGACTTGGATCACCAAACAAGAAGTGGATGGTCAAGAGGATATGGGTACCCAAGTGTATTGTTGATCAAGAGATGACAACAAAGCTTGCTTGGTCCCTAAGGTGAAGACTTTGAAGGATGGTGGTGGTGGGCCGAGTGCTAACATGAAGTCCACCATAAGTGTCACGAACCTCAACGACCAATCTATTCGTAAAGGAGGTACCCCGTGGTCATTCTAGTTGTAGTGTCTCACGAACCTCAACGACCAATCTATTCGTAAAGGAGGTACCCCGTGGTCATTCTAGTTGTAGTGTCTTTCTTCCGTTCTATGTACGGTAGGATAGGGCTCCTTTGTAAACTAGTATGTACGCATTCTATGCATCATGTGCAAATAACTAAAAAGAAAAACGTATAAAAAGTCTAACCATATCAAGATAGAAATGAGCAAGGAGGAGTGATTGAGTTGGTGGCTTGACTCACTCAATGCAAGGGTATGGCTCATTATGAACAAACTTGAGTTGGGTTCAAACTTGATATTGAGTAGGTTTCCACTTACACAATATTTTTAATCTTACTTGCATTTATCATGGCATTTCTAGGTATGCAAGATACACTTGTTCATGCATTGCATATAGGAAATCACAAAGGAGACTTCCACCCGTGTGTTTTCTATTTTATTTCTCTCACAAGGGTGAATAAGTTTCTTCAAGTGGCACCGTAAATGTCTCCTTGCCAAAAGCTATGTCTAGAACCTTCTCAATCAAGTATCTTTTGTTCTAGCTACTAGCCGGCTTTATGTTGGGCAATTTGGCTTAGTAGGAATGATATTGTTTTTGACAAATCCCCAATAAAAAATTATTTGCAGGTACTCTAGGAATATATTGGCTACGCTTTTGGAGTGATTTGGAGGAAAATGAAGAAGACAAGAAGTCAATAACAGATGCATGACTAAAGTTAGAGAAGGCTGCTACACAGATTTTCTTCAACCATATATGGAGATTTAGCAATAGAATTTGCTGTTAGGAATCTTATCCTTTCATAGTGTGCTGTTTAGTGCTTGTTTGGGGTCTTTGTCTACTTTCTGAGATGGAGTTGGGTTGAACTTTAAACTTTGTAATAAGGGATGTAGCTTCTGTTGAAGTAAAAGACGGTACTCTTTTACCATTATCTAAAAAAAATTATTCTGGTTATGCGTAATTTTGCAATCTCGTGGGTGCACAAAATTTAGCATGTATATGTGGGGCACTTATGCCATCTACGCAAAGTCAAGGCCATGGAGAAAAAGAAAAAGTGCTGGATCATAGTAGCTGTTTGCATAACAATGACTTCAATGCTATCATAATGTAACTATTATATGTATTAACTCAACACTCTGAATATCAATCGACATGTAGAATGCTATTTTATCATCCACTATCAAGCATAATTGGATGTTTGTTTGCTGTACACGTTAGTGAAATCTTTTAATTAGCTGCTTATTAACAATCCACCTTCCGTAGTTCTAGCCAGCATACATAGATTGTATTTAGGAAATATATTGTGCTGTATGATTTTTGTTGAGATGGTTGAGTATATTCTATTCTCATGCATAATGTGAAAATTGGCATCTTAATGGCTTTTACAACAATGCCGTTCATCAACAAGACTTCCATTCTGATTATGTGACAAATACTGCTGATATTTCTTTTTTGTGATAAAAGAAACTGCTATAGATGCAAGGCTGGCTTGTTAATAAAATGATACGTATGTTCTTCGTAAATCTTGAAATACGAGTTCTGCTACATGTCATGGAATATAATACCGCTTGCTGAACCAGATACCTATAGTTGTCCTTCATCCTGCATAAGAAAAGGAAACGGCTACTATTTAGGCCTAGCAAGCAGTTTCATACAGGATCGATAGCTATGCTCAACGATCCAGATGGTGCTTCCAGAAAACAAAAAATGATGTATTGATTGGGGTTCAATGACGATGAAATTGAGAGAGACACGAAACTTAAAAGCTTGAGGTAACTTAACGGTGATAAAAAGTAAACCTTTCAATGACTCTGAAAGTTCGGAACCGTACCAGCTGTTCTCGACGAAGGTTCATCCCATGCCGCTGAAAGGCCCAAAGGCTGCTGTGTCTCCACTCTCCACTACGCTGTCACTTCGTCATCTCAACTGACCTGCTGGGGGCTCTTGAGTAGATACTACCTCCGTTCCAAACTATAAGCATTTCTAGATTTGAATAAAGTCAAATTTATTTTTAAATTTTACTAATAATATCTAGAAAATGAAATAATTTCTAATGTAAAATTTTACTTTTTATGAAAACTTATTTCATAATGAATTCAAAAAATATATTTTTTATATAATAAAATATTATTAATTATATATTATTAGTAGTTAAAGTTAAAAAAGTTTGACTTCGACTAAACCTAGAAATGCTTATATTTTGGAACGGAGGGAGTACTTGCCCAGCTCAATGAGAACATGAACAATCTATCTGTAAATATTTAATTGAACAGTTGATTTGATGAAAATTTTTATCTGACGGCTGTGTTAGTAGTGTTTCTTCCTTTTGTACGTATCCTTTTGTACTATCCCCTTCATATTGTTTTTATTCAGAACAATGATACCATTTTTACTTATTTTCGTTTTACAATATCAACATCAATTTGAAAGTATCATAATGTAATAACATCACCCCTTGTATATTCGTCAACTGTGGCGGAACCATCCACTGCCGTTCTTTTTTTCTTTTTAAGTAGTTACCATTTCAAAATACATTTTAATTTGAAAAAATAAACACAGCACACATGTACATAAGTCAAGTGTGCTGTCTGTTGATATAACCTCACAGCAGCAATCATCCAGCACCGCTCATATTTTATGTCTTGAATTTCCAGATAGAAACATCTCCATTGCTGTGGATCTGATGAATCTTATATGATATCTCTGTCTTCATTACATATCACATGCTCCCTTGGTTTCAAAATTGTTGCTGCCAACTAATTTAAACTAAAATGTGATCATAATTTTAAATGGGAGGGAGTAGTTTCTTCTAGGAGATCAAGGGGCTGTTTGGTTTGCTGGCATGCCCATAGAATTTGGCTTTGATTTGGTTCATTTCCAAATTTTGGTTTGCCTTTGCAAATTTGGTAACGCCAATGCAGTCAACTGGAAAAGCTGGGTAGCGCAACGGCGCCCAAACTGCTGGCCGGCGTTTTGGCTTGGCTGCCAACGGAGGAAGCAATGAGGTGGCAGCAGCCCATTCGTTGCACGCAACCCAAGACCATATGGTTAGCAAACTTCAAATGAAAATATCTCACTACCTCAAATTGATACAAAGGAGACATTTTTATTAGTGACATCATAGAAAAAGCCATCGCTATCAGAGACGGCTGTGGTTCAACGTGTCACTGATATATGCAGACCACAGAGTATTAGAGACGCGAAATATATGACTGTCGCTGATGTGGATCATCAGAGACGGCTGCCTCCACGATCGTCGCTGATGTATATCATCAGAGATGGCTGTACCTGACCGTCGCTGATAGTGTGTCAACAAAGACGAGCATATATCAATAGTCACTAATATTCACTCATCAGAGACGAGTATTTAGTGATAGTCACTGATGTTTAAACATCAAAGACGGGCTTTGAGGACCCATACCTGAAGTGAGAAACATCGGATTTTGAAAACCAGTCTTTGATATGGGCAGTGCAGAGGTGGGCCTATGTCCAATGCAATATAATTCGCTCCCGAGTTTTTTTTATTTTTTAATCCTTTTTTAATTAATATTTTAAAAAAAGACCGCCCAAACTAAATTTTCGGAATCTAGACCGTTTTCGCCGCACCACACTTCAGGCCGCGACTCATGAAGCAGCCGTGCCACGTGGACCGGAGCTGCAGGAGCCACATCAGCCGTGGAATCCAGCCAGGGCCACGTCAGCCGCGCCGCAGCGCGCGGCGCGACTCGCCTCTATAACCGACCACGCGCCGGCCTCTTTCTTCTTCTTTTCTTCTTTCTCGCCCGATGCACGCGCCCCTCGAGTTTCTCTCTCCACCCGCAACTTCCCCTTCAAAATCCGGCGAGCACAGGCCATCCCTCATCCCCAAACTTGGAGCATTTGATCCTTGAAGGTAGCTCTTCCATTCTATGCGAGTAGATTTGTTTTTCATCTATATTTTGTTAGGTTTTGAGGTAGTTAGGGTTTAGTGAAATGTTAGGATTTGTGGTTGATGATTTGGATGAATATGGTTGTTTTGGTCACGTTACATCGATAGATTATTATATTGTACTGCGATATTAACGTGTATGATTTTGTGCATGTGGTATTTTTCAATGTTTACTAATTTGTATTTATTTTTTGTTTTGTGATAGATAAATTTCGAATTTTTAGGGTGGTATTTGTTGAATGGATCGTATAGTTCGTTTGTTCCATCATTGCATTTTCAATGAAAATGGTGAAGTGATTTCATTTGAAAAACAACCTTCTTTCGGGAAGTTGAGGCAAGAGTGAGGTCTATTGTTGGAGTGGATAGTGGTTGTGACACCCAAAGATTTCAACCATTTTTAAATATTTAAAATTTCAAAATTTAAATGTATTTCACAATTTAGATTAGACAAAAAAAAATCAATCTTCCCCAGCGCGCCGCCGCCCCCTCAACGGTCGCGCCGCTCTTC
>BCLH01000575.1:135267-152323 GCA_001602315.1 Zoysia pacifica
CCCACATCGGGCCACGTCACCCGAATAATTAGATCTGTTCAATTTAAAATCGACGGCCTAGATTAATTTCCGAATTAGAAATAAAAATAAATTAGATTTTTTATTGCGTCAGCATGACATCAGCACGACGTCAGCACACCCGATTAATTAAAATTAATTAGATATTAGATTAATTAATTTCAGATTAACCAATAATTATATAATTAATAATATTAACAATCTGAAAAATAATTATAATAATTTAATAAATTATTTCATAATAATTAATTATGATAGTTATTTAATAATTAATTATATTAATTATTTAATAATTAATTATGACACTTTTACAAAAAAACCCCTACACTTAATTTTAATTATGATTTACTCCCTGCCTAATGACAATTTTACAATTAAACCCTTAAACTTTTTGGTAATTACAATTTAGTCCTCCAATAATTTTATAATTTGCAGTTAAGCCCCCAGCAATTAATTATTAATTACAGATTAGTCTCTGAACCTTATAAATGCCATAACTTTTGATCCGTAACTCCGATTTCAGCAAATAATATATCAAAACGATCGTATCCAAATAATCTATGCATTCATGACATCATCATACTGATTTTGTTCTGATTGTTGCATGTGGTTGATTGTTTGTGTTCTTGTGCGTTAGGCGACTTCGTCCCGGAGCTGCAGTTCGTTGAAGACTTCTAGCAGCAAGAGTTCGAGGCCGTCGAATTTTACTCTCAAGGGCAGCAAGGCAAGTGTGTTTGACCATCTTGTGCCTAATTTTTAAAATATCTATCTTGTAGATTATATGCTTGTGTCAATTGACTGCGTACCTATTAGTAGAAATTCCTAGTTTTTCACATTATGCCTTGTCGCTTTAGTTTACTTACTGTTGGGTAGATCACATGCTTAGATTGCTACTGTCGGGTTGAGTATATTTAAATGGATTATTATACATGCTTCACGAGGATTAATGGGAGATTAATAGCAACTTGGATAGTGATGATTTGGGCGATATGGTTGGTGTAGGACTGTGTGCAGGGTTACTGGCACTGTTCCTTTGTAAGTTATCTTCCCAAATCTAAGGACTGGTTCGAGCGACCACTCATGTGTTTCTGTACAGCCACGATGTCAAGAATGGGCGCGGCCTGGCGTAGTAAGTGATGAAAACCAGTTCTGTACGTGCCAAATGGTGGAGCAGAGAAAGCGGGTTACGCCTAGATCTGCCTGGAGAGATATGTGTGGGGAAGGGAGGGTTACTCCCGAGAACAATTCGGCACAAGAGGGGGCCTCTCGGGTTCCAGTTAGTGCCCGATGGGTGAAACCTCAGTGGGCATGTACAAGCTGGCGAAAGTCATGAAAAAGCCTTGTAGTGATCTCTTAGCCCTCACACCAAAGGAAGTGTGCGAGTGCGACGGCACAGGCATAATGGAGATTCTTTTTAGTCACCTGGCAATAGGAGATGAAATCACTACTCGTAGAAAAATTTGTACAACCTCTGCAGAGTGTAAAACTGTCATGACAGCCGTGCTCACAGTCACGAGCATTGCATGGACCCTCACATGATTAGCCGTTATAAGTATTAGTATTAGTATTGGTATTGGTTTGATTTGGTTTGGTGAATCACAGTGAGAGACTGTGATTTGATTCTGTTACTTATTCTACTGTTCATAGGTGCGATATCTTTCACTTAGTAAATAGGTGCTTAATAGAAAATGTGTCTCTAATGTGTGCTTTTATGCAATTAAAACCTATATTGCCTGTTCCTTGATAATTGCCACACGTCACCTGCTTCCCACACTTGCTGAGTACATCCTGTACTCAACCTTGTCTTTATAATTGCTGCTCAGTAGCGGGAGAACCTTGGGAGAACATTGAAGACCCTGGAGCCGATGTCTAGGTGAGCTATTCGGTCAACTGCCTGTGGAGCCTCAGAAGCTTTCGTTTTCATTTTTGTTGTTTGGTTTGTAATTTAATAAGACTTTTAGTCTATTTTTGTAATAGTTAGTTATTCGAGACATTGTTCTGTTTTACCATTTATGAAGTCACTTTATGTATGAAACTTGTTTCTAGGCATACATAAAGGGTCATTCGGTTTT
This sequence comes from Zoysia pacifica, assembly GCA_001602315.1. Taxonomy (NCBI): domain Eukaryota; kingdom Viridiplantae; phylum Streptophyta; class Magnoliopsida; order Poales; family Poaceae; genus Zoysia; species Zoysia pacifica. The sequence continues at coordinate 137,358 of BCLH01000575.1, forward strand.
AGCCATAAAATCGGGTGTGACAGTGGTCTTAAGTTTCGTGGTCTTTTTTATGCGGGAAGTGGCAGCAGACCGCATTATATTTTGTTCAAGTTAGCTTCGGAAGATGATTGGAACCTTTATAAGGATTGTTTGAAGGATGCTCAAGTGAAATGTGCTGAGGTTGTAGTTGATATAGTTGAAGAGGAAGAGGTTGCTCCTATTCCATTACCATGTCAAAATGTGTGTTTGGAGGAGGAGCCAATTGAGGTATTGACAGCAGTGAAACCTTGTTTGGAGGAGGAACCTTGTTTGGAGGAGAATGAGGAGAACCCATCAATGTCACCGGTGTATGATTGGACGGTTGTTAACAATGATTTTAATCATGATACTTATGAGATAAAGGAAAGAGAAGTCAAAGAAGAAAGATATTCGGAAGGGTTGGAGAAGTCAACGTCGGATAGTGAAAGTGGTGATTTTCATGGCAACGAAGTAGGTTCCGAAGATGAGGATGTTAATGATGTCATGGAGCGCAACCAGCTTCTCATGAGAAGATAGGTGGTGATGTTGAAATAAAATAGAGTAGATTATATACTGAAGAAGAGTTGCGTGCATTGAAAGATATGAACGTAAGGTTACCTAAGGGACCAATGCATGCCGACCTTAGTAGAACGGAGGGTGCTAAAATGGACAACGGCTTAAGGTTGAAAGATGAACCTAGTGATAGTTAGAACCTGTTTATCAAGAAGGGTATAACGTTTGAGACTTTGAAAGATCTCAAATATTTCTTTGAAGACTATGCAGTACGACACCATAGACCTTACTATGTGTGTAACTCGAACAAGAAAGAGAGGTACACAATCAAGTGTCAGCATTCAACATGTCCTTGGAGTGTTTGGGCCCGTATCCAAAACAAACATGGTGGCCGTTGGAAGTGACCAATCTCAAACAACCTCACACTTGCGGGACAGCTCATATTAATGCACGACGAGGTACTTTGGGCTTCACATTGCTCCAATGTTATGGGCCGACTACAACATCACTGTTGCTTCTCTTATTGAGTCTATCCATGCCATCACCGGTTATCGTGTTAAGTATGGGAAGTCATGGAGGGCAAAACAGTTTGCTATGGCTGAACTTTGGGGAGATTGGAAAGAGTCTTATAATACCGTTCCTAGAATTTTGAGTGCTATTGCTTATTACAATCCTGGAACAAAATATTTTGTAGATAGTCAAGGAATGCTAGGTCCTGATGCTGATGGAATGATGAAACCAGTGCTTCGCCGTGTGTTTTGGTGCTTTCTGCAGTGTGTTGAGGCTTTCAGTAATTGTAGGCTAGTGATTAGTGTCGATGCAACTTTTTTGACCGGCAAATACAAGGGCACATTAATGGTAGCAATCGGCATTGATGCTGAAGACCAACTGATTTCTCTAGCATTTGCCATCACGGAGAGTGAGAACAACTCAAGTTGGTCATGGTTTGTTACACACACAAGGCGGCATGTGGTTGGCTCGAATAGGCAGATATGCATGATTTCATATAGGCATAAAGGTCTGCTTAATGCTGCATCAGAGGAACTCTATGGATACCCTCCAGTGGTTCATAGGTGGTGCATGCGGCATTTTGCTGCGAACATATGGAAAAGACAGAAAAGTAAAGAGGTTATTAGATCTCTAAAAAGAGTTTGCACGGCTATGGAGGAGAGACAATTTAAAAAACGTTTAGAAGAGTGCCGTCATCATTTAAATGACAGTGCAAAAGAATGGTTAGATCAACAAATGCTAGAGAAGCATAAATGGGCTCTAGCTTATGATGATGGAGGTTTTAGATATGGCTCAATGACAATAAATGTGTCGGAAGTGTTCAACAATGTTCTCAAAGGGATACACGGATTCGATGGTGGTCTGGACTTGTGATGCGGGCACTTGCAAAATGAATCATCGCACATCTTAGGATAATCATCAATGATGCTTATAATGTGGTACATATCACATATTTGGGTGTGTAAGTCACGTAACTCCTCGAACAGATCTTTAACCCGTTGTTCAAGAAACTTGATGTATGCTTCAGTAGCAGGAACAGGAGGAGGGTCAATCCAGCAACTCCCGTCACAATTTTCTTCATCGTAGTACCACTAAATAATTAAATGAATATTAGGAACTACCCGTACCATAAGCAATGACAACCAAAGAAAGTACTGACCTGTCCCCTAAGGCAACGAAAGAAGCGACGACCAGATCCGTCACCTTGCACTATCGTTTGTACAACGCAGTTAAGTCCATGTGTGCACTTAGGCCAATCTTCCTTACGACCAGACGTGCAGAGATTCTTGATCGTAAAAAGACGTGCAAAGATTCCTGATCGTGACTAGACGTGCAGAGATTCCAGATCTTCCAGAGTATGACAAGTCAAATTGATAGGTACGACAGGTTACATTGAACATAGATATGCAGTGCAACATTAAAATACTGTAAATGAAATGATAATAACACAACATCAAATTAGTAACATTGTCCATACGGTACTAATACTACATCATCATGAGAAGTCATAAAAATAAGTTCATATATTGTTGCTAACATTAACTGAAACAGAATACCAAAGATCACTCAACTTCATGGTCACGTGGGTTCATTATACTTTTGCCTTTGTCAAGGTGAGTCACCATTTGTTTGATGACATTCGCATCAAGCTGCAACTTCTTTTTTTCGTTCCTCTTCTTCTAGTCTCCTCTTCTCTTCCTCTCTTGCCTCTTCTTCTTCCTCTAGCCTTCTCTTCTTTTTGCTTTCCTCCAACCTAGCAAAATATGATTCCCAAGAATTTGGGTCTCTCAGTCTAACCACATATTGAGCTTTTGCCCTGGCCCTTTGAGCTTCTAACTCCTTCTGACGACACTCCTCTTGATACACCGGATCGGCTAGCTTCTCCATCATTTTTTTACACCATGACATACACTCTTCAGCCGTAGCAAATATTGTATTCCATGACACATGCGCATCCAAATGATTCTATGCCTCCTTCGAAGGATACTTCTCTCGATTCTCCCTCCAATATCTCAATGCAAGCTTATATGCCTCATCCTCCTTATTTAAGGGGACATATCGGAGGATACTTCTCTTGTTTCTATTACGAAGTTCAAACTCTGTCTGAATTGTTTCAATGATCCAGTTGGGGGGACATGTCAAATATTCAGACCAGATCTCTCTTCTTCTGCTTCTCAATTCCTCCTCCCTTCGTTTAGCATTATACCTTCTCAGCTCCGCATAAAACTCGTCTTGACCTTTCCATTCCTCCCAATTGCACTTCCGAGTATGCTGCATAACAAAGTACAAGTTATCTTTTATATCGTGCTGACGTGAAAATAAACATACAAAAAGCAAACAAGTATCAAAAAATCAAAATATTACCCATGTATCATCATCCCCTACTGTGTTCCCACAGTACCATCCAAATGCTAGCTCCGACGGAACCACTCCTTCTCTTGCCCGCACACCACATTGACATAAAATCTCAGGCATCTGATGGCATGAAAACTTACTGAAATCCGACCAATCTTCTACTTCTGGATAGTGAGATTTAGGATCATATATCCACTCTTTAAAGTCACAAAGTCGCCCACCCTGCATAATCAAATGACATGAGCTAATATTACCAATGACAAATTATCACAAATAGTACTTCACATGTTACTTTACTAACCATGAACTTCTTAGGACAACGAAAGAATGGAGTGTCACTCGCTCCGGCAGGCGGCCTTTGTAGCTCCGCCTTTAGACCACAATTGCACAACGGTGGATTGAGGATACGCCTTCTTGATGCTTCTTCCTTCTCCTCATCCGTCATAGGTGGAGGATTTGGTGGTGGAGCTATCCATCATTCGAAATATTCGAAACGGACCGTCTTGTATGGGTCATGTGGAAATAGTAGAATTCTCTGATCAACCATATGTGGACCATCAATCCATTGGAAGAAGAGGCAACTACTTCAATGACCCTGTAAAATTATTGCTAATCTTTAAGCATCATTTCATATTAATGCAATACTTAGGTAATCAATACAATGCTCTTACATAGCCTTTGTTAGGGCACATATAATATGCACGTGCTACTGTTGATGGATATCGTGACTGAATCACCTCGGCATCCGAACCACATTCACACCTCAGAACAGGAAGTGGTGGAGGCACTTCACCATCCTCGGACATTGGAAAACCGTAATCTTTCTTCAGCTTCTTTGAATTTAAATGACCCCCCTTGTTCTAAACAAATGATTCAAAATGACACATCTTAATACAAATCATATCTATAAAAGTTGAACTTATATTAAAAATTGAGTACATTACACTAAACTCTAAGCTAAACTCTAACTACTTCAAACCCAACCAAAACATCTGTGAAAAACGAATCTACACGGAGAAAATGAAAAAGGTACCTTCCATCGACCACTTCCCAAAATTTGAGGACATGGGATCCAACGTCGGGGCCGCATTTTGAAGGAAAAGTCGCGGCGAGGAGAGAGAAACCGAAGGGGCGTGACGCGTCGGCGAAGAAAATAGAGAAGAAAGAAGGCCGGATGCCGGGTGCGGCCGGTTATACAAACGAGTCACGTCCAATAGATGAGCGCGGCTTGTCCCGTCTCGCGCCGCGGCGCGGCTAACGTGGCCCCGGCTGGATTCCACGACTGACGTGGCTCCTACAGCATCGGTCCATGTGGCGCGGCTGCTTTATGAGTCGCACCCCGATGTGTGACGCAGCGAAAGCGGTTTAGATTTCGAAAATTTAGTTCTAGCGTTCTTTTTTTAAAATATTAATTAAAAAAGATTAAAAAATAAAAAAAAAAACTCTTCCCCCCCCCCCCCCCCCCCCCTTGCCACTCCTCTTGCCTGCTGCCACCTCTCTCCCCCGTCGCCGCTCATCCGCCGCCACCGCTCTCTCATCGTCGGCCACTATGCCCTCCTCTCTGTCTCGCGCCTTGTCGCCCCGAGCCCCCGAATTCGTCCGGCGCCGCCTCGCTCGCCACATCTGTGCGAGCTCCCCCGCCCGTCGGACCGCGCTGGCTTCCCCTCGTCACCCCGACTCCGTCCGGCGCTGCTGGATCCTCCACGGACCCACCTCACCCGCGCCCGGCCGCGCCTCCCGCTCCGGAAGCTCCAACACTTAATCCGAGCGAGTTTCGTGCCGGGCCAGTCAACGCCGCTGCGACCACCACCGCATCGCCCAGAAGAGGAGCTCCGCTCTCACCGCCGCAGGCTACACCGGCCCCATCACCATCCCCGCCTACGGGGACACCGGCATGAACGTGGCATCGCTCTCAACCACGTCCCCGCCGGTATGGACTCCCACCAGGTGAGATCGATGGGAGCTAGAGACATATGTATTTGACAGTTTGCACTGAAGTGGACAGTTATTTAACATGCTCTGTTATCTATTAGCCTAACCCGCCCTGTTAATTGAGTTGGTGGCTCTGGTCCTTTAGTATCAGCCAGATCTGTGGTAGCTCTCCAGCATTATCTGTTAGTTCTGTGATTTGTGGTGATGTAGTTGCAGTTTTTTAGAATATTAGGCGAGCAATGTGCCTGCTTTTGAGTGGGATGGAGGTCTTGTTGCTGGCAGTGGACTAATCTGCTCCCCGGGAATGTGGTTCAACAGCTTAATTTCCTCCCTGTTCTGGCTGGGGTCAGTTGAGTATGGACTAGGTGAAGGATTGGTAGTACCGGAGTACTCAGATATTCTGATTGTCAGCTCTGCCTTAGGACTTCGCGTTACTCTCTTGAGTTTGTATCATCAGGAAATACTTACTGAATTTATCCATGAGTTTTAAATACAGTATTTAGATGTCAATATCTAAGTGATTCAACATACTTATATGATATTCTGCAGGCCATGTCGAGATGATACACTTATATGATATTCAACATACTTGTATGATATTCAACATTCTTATATGACACGCTGCCAGTAAACTATTCTTCTTCGATCAGACGAGAAATTTCAAATTCCATTTGTTACAGGAAGCATATCATGGATGCCAGCTGGGCTCTGTCATATTTGTTTGATGGAACTAATGACAAGATCCAAGCTGTAATTTACTCTGGTGTGTTCCCTCGCCAAGTGGAGCTTCTTATGCAAGTGCAATTTTGTTCTTTGGAGTATTGGATGGTCGCTCATGTTTGATTGAACCTGGTTAAGGCTTAGACCTGTACGTTTCGGAGATGAGTGAATCTGACAGTCCAAAGGTCAAAAGGCGGAGAAGAAGGCCTTGTGCCATGTCTTTAATCAGTGGCTGGCCTCTTTTTGTTCTGGATTTGTTCCACTTATCTACCAGTTTATTACTTATATTTAAAATCGACAATTAAACTTTATGATTTTGTATTCATGCACACAGACAAAAGTGACCCTAACAGTGGTATTCATATGGTTTTCTTGTTCTGTGTCATTTTAGTCTTGTAACAAATGCAGCAAGAGAATACTGGGAGCTTAAACAACATGGTGAGTTATTTAGCTACATATCAATGTGCTGGAATTGTTTTGTGTTCGTACTGTCATGTTCTTTAGATCAAGCCGTACTTATGATTTAAACAAGGATGAGGAGAGTGCATGTGCTCTTGAGGAAATTCAGGAACATCGACGAGGAGGATGAGGACATGTCCGTACTCCGGGAGGGCGCACGGTGCTGCATGTTGCCTGTTGAGTATGTAATGGATATTGTACACCACTTAGTCTGATGTATTAGTGTTAATACAACTCGTTGACTATGGAATGGATATTGTAAATATTGTATTAGTGTTAATACAACTCGTTGACTATGGAATGGATATTGTAAATACCGTAACAGCTTCTTACTATGTAATTGTTGCTTTGTAGAATGTATATTGTAAATTCTATAATTGATCATGCAGTATATGAGTTTTTTTTAATTTTTATTTTTATTATCAGAGACGGGCTTTTGAATCCGAGTCTCTAGTGACTTCATATTAGCGACGGGTTTTTGAACGCGTGTCTCTAATGACTTTATATTAGCGACGGTTATTTAAACACGTGTCTCTAATGACATATCATCAGTGATGGGTTTTTAAAGTGCGTTTCTAATGATTTCATATCAACGATGGGTTTTTGGACACACGTCTCTAATGACATATCATTAGTGATGGGTTTTCTAAAGCATGTCTCTAATAACTTAACATCAGTGATGGATTTACATCAACGACGGCTTTTTAACATCCGTCTCTAATGAGTAATATTAGCGACAGTCATTTGCCCATCTCTAATGACTTCACATCAGTGACGTAAATTTTTTTTACACAATTAAATTTCTTGTAATTTAATCTATGAAATAAGATATCATTTGAATACGTTTCGTGCAAAATTAAAATTAACAACAAGAGGACCCCACATGTTTAGAAATAATTTTAATATATATTGGTAAGGTAGCAATCCAAACACTCAATTACCAACGAATTGGCATCGCCCCTATTTTGAAGTTACCAAGAATTGGTAAGGCACATAAAAGTTACCATCCAAACAGCCCCGAGCAAACCGCTCATATAATTTATGGGCTTAACTGCCTACGAGTCATATAATTTATGGGCTTAACTACCTACGAGTATACTCGGCTTACAATGGAACGCCAAATTATGGCCCTGTTTGGCACAGCTTATTTTCAGTTTATTTACAGAAATAAGCAGAAGCTGTACCAATCAGTAAACTTATTTCACAACTTATTAGTTCAACAGCTTCTTAGAATGAACTAAACAGCAACTTATTTTTTAGCTGTTTTTCACTCGCTGTGAAAATAAGCTACTTTTTTAACAAGTTTCAGCTATGCCAAACAGAGCCTATGCTAAACGACACAACCTTCTTTTGGGATTAGCATTTACTAGGACAGAAGAGCACGTTCTTTTGAGATTAGCATGACCTTCGCTTGACACCAGAACATACATTCTGATCTGAAGCTCCATAAACTCAATGCAAACATGTTTAAGCATGTAACAGAAATATTCATTAGCCAAGGTCAATGTAGTCCCCAACAGTCCCAGCATCAAGATAGATTTGATAGGCTAATTATTCAGAGACATATTCCATAATGGTAGGAAAAAGAAAGCCATGAGCGCGTTCGGTATGTACAAAAAGGCCACACAGATCAGCCAGACACCCAACTTTCAGTTGACCTTTTAAGACTCGGAACATGTTGGTATGAAAGGATTATCCAAGTTTCAAATTTTCTAACTACTGCAAGGATTGTGGTCGATCAAACATTTGTCAAAATAATTTACCTGTGTGTTTTGTCACATAAACAAGGTATTACAAAGAGTACAAATTTTAATACGAAGGCTACATCTTATTGCATCAGAATGTATCTTTCAGATTCAAAAGTAATGGTGAGACTGATAGAATAACAGAAACTGCAGTGTTTCTCCAACACATGCTACTATTATCTGAAATCGGTTCATTACAAAAGATGTGACCACAAGAGCTACAGACCTTAATGCTAGAATATAAACATATTTAGTGATTTGACAAAAGGTGCAGCACAAAACTAAATTAGCACCCATAGGTTCAAATTGTCCAGACCTTCTCTACTGAGAACCAGCAGGCTACCGATATAACTAGGAACTAAACTACTACCTAATGGAACAGATACATTCCGTTTAAAATGAAATGCCAATTACTCTCTGTCTTGCGGTACTTGCTTGCCTTTTCCAGTACATCTACAAGGACAGAAGAGCATGTTCTTTTCAGTTTAGCATAACCTTGGGTTGCCACAACAGCCTCCATCTCACCTGAAGAAGCCATAAACTCAATGCAGACATCTTTAAGCCTCCCATAGTTATGTTGATCAGCCAAGGCCAATGTGATCGCCACATTCTCCGTGCCAAGATACTCAACAAGACGACTTGCACATAACAACTTCAGCCTGTCCAAGGCATATCTATCAGCAGCAACAAGCAAATGCCTGATAATCTCACAGTACACGTTATCATCAAGATCATTCCAGTCAGAATCAGGCAAAGAATCAGTATAGATGAAATGCAGCAGAACCTTGAAAACATCAGGCTGCATGTCTTCCACAGGCACACGCCGTGCCCTCCTCTCCTTCATTGATCCATAAAGCTCCACGTTGAAGACAGGGGACCGTGTGGCAAGCACAATCTTGTGTGCAGGAAAATTCTCCCCTCCCACGCTGAATGTCACATCGGCCCTCTCCTGCTCCAACAACAAGTTGCCAAAATGCTCCGATAAGTCTGAGGGTGGCACATCAATCTGAAGGTCTTCCGTGATGTCCGACACCTGTGATTCTTTGACGACAGTGACACTGCACTCAATCGTTAGAAAATTATCCACAATGAAGCCAGCTGCTTTTGACTCCAGCTTATTCCTCATTATGAGGGCACTCGTGCTGGTGCTCCGGGAAGGACCGAACGCTCTAGCGGTGGTTTCAGAGAGCATAGTCACCAACGAACCTGTAGTCTGGTTAACCAGGCTCAGGCGGTAGGACGCCCTCACACAGACGTTCTTGCTCATGAGCTCGAGGTAGACGCTGACGCTCTCTCTAGTCCCGTCAGAGGATCCATCGGCGTAGAATCGGATGGACCAGTCGCTGCCGCCGACGGTGAAGGTGCCCGACCGAATGAAGTTCCAGATGCCGATGCCCTTGTTGAGCGTGTAGCCGACGATCTCGAACCTGTGAGTGCCCGTCTCCGCCTCTGTGGTGTGCCTTGATGCCGTCTGCTTATTGGATTCGGATCCCATTCTCCTCCCTGCGTGTGCGTCCCTCCAGATTCCAAGAAATCGTCGGATAGGGTTTGGTCGAAAAAAACAAGGCAGCACCTTCTTTGGTATGAGCAAGATTGAAGGAAGGAGGCAAACCTTGGCAGAGGACGGTGGACGATCCCGGAAGGCAAGCGGCGGACGGCGGCGGTGGTGACTGGTGAGGTCTCACGTAGCAGGACTGTGAGGAGGCTTCCGGGAGAAGGTAGTTGGGGGAAGCGAGGTTGGGCTGACTATAGGTGGCCAATGGGCTGTTCCGGCCCGGGCTCCTGACTGTTTAGTGGTGGGCCGGCTTGGATAATTGATCGGGTCTTGCCGTTCGTGGGCCACCTGTATAGGTCCAAGCATGGTCAGCTGTTTTCAAAGAGCATTTTCAAAAGCTCCTTAACTCTCCATAGATCAAATTATAAAAGATTAGTGTAAAAAATGTTCTCCAACAACTCCTCTAAACACCTCACTACTTTCTCAGCTCCTTAGAAATCCCCTCACTTGAAGGTAGATCTGAAAAACTTTTTGGGTTCCCAATATCCTCTCATGTGCAACTAAATTGTGAGACTGATTGCTCACTTAGCTCAAATTTGAATTATATTGGAATATATTTAAGGGAGTTGTTGAACGAGGAAATTTAAATAAGCACCAAAATTTTTTTGTTGGGTGATTTTTCGGGGGGGGGGGGGGGGGAGGGGCTGTTGGAGATGCTCTTGGATCAGCTTGAAGCACGGAAGAGAATTTTCTTTTATTTTCAAAATTTTGCTTTTTTTTAAAAAAAATGATCTTAAATCTTAACATAAACTAGTCCTAATATCCGTGCTAATACTACGATTTAAGAAAAAATATTAACTTAAGAATAATATATTAATATTAAAATGAATTTATTTGTTTTCTAACAACTTTTCTTAGATCTCATATATTTATTTTCAGTAATTGTATTTTATTAACTAACAAAGGTCTTTGTGGGCTCAAGATCTGAAACATACAGAAAAGCTTATTTGTTAGATTTGTAAAAGGTGTCTGTGAAAAAATTTCATTTGTTAGATTTGTATAAAAAGGGGTAACTTTGGGTGCATTTTCTATTAGTCTAACTAATCTTTGTTAGGGACATTTTATGATGTGTACGTAAAAAAAAAACTATGCTTTTTTAAAAGTAGAGACATAGATAGATCAAATTGTATGAAATTTAGTTTTAAATTTAAATTATAGGGTTTGTGGCCTACCGGCCTGGACTTGATGAGCTATACAGGCCTAGTATCCAATTAATCCGGCCCAATCTAGTGGGCCTGCAACTAGGCCCAGGCACGATCCACATGGTGCCTTGAGCTGGTACAACCCGTTTGCTCTTCATGTAGACTCATGCCCGAGTTGGATCAAAATAGTCGAACCTCGTGCCAATTATTTAGCGTGGCTCACATACCCAGCTATAGGCCTGGCTAGCAATAATGTTACTTATTAGTGCCTGGCAACTCCTCATTTATGAAAGAACACCGGAAGTTTTGATAAAATCATTAAAATATTCTCCATTAGGCCAATAGAAAAAGGAGAAATTTGAAGCTACTAGTCTCAATGTTTGTGCTAATACTACGGTCTAAGAAAAAAAATTTACTTAAAAATTAATTTTTTAATGTTAAAATAAATTTATTTTGTTTGCCAACAACTTTTTTATCTTATATATTTGTTCTAGATAGTTGTGTTTTGTTAACTAACAATACTCTATGTGAACTCAAGATTTGAGAGATCCAGAAGAGCTCATCTGTTAGATTTTTAAAAGGTGTCTGTGGAGAGATTTCCTCTGTCAGATTTGTTTGAGACATTTTACTTTGATATTACTATTTTTATATTTATTATTGTTTATTTTTAAAATTTTTAATTTTAATCCACCAAATATTTATAATAGTTTTTTATTACTAGGAATTTGATTTTAATACTAGAATAATTAGCTAGAATAATTAATGTTCACCACTGAAACAATTAAATCATACTATTGGAATATTTAATTCATTATGATTGAACATTTAAAAAAAAATCAAAATTTATAATTTGAAAATTAAAAGTTATATTCATGTAAAATCTTATTTTGTTGTACATTATTTATTAGAAATATGACGGTTTAAAATTTAAAATACAAACTAAGTCCTATTTGCAGTTGTTGGCTCGACCAAGAGGTTAGGCGCAGCCTCCTAGCGCGAAAGGACAATAGCCGTTCGACAATTTATCCCACTCTACCCCACAGTTTGTTCGGAAGTGGGCTACAAATCAGCAAAAGAATATCCGTTTGGTGTAGCCTTCCAAGATCAGGTCCTTTTGGAGTGTGAGAATTTTCTGTATTTCTAATTTTTTTTTCCTATGAACTTGAACTTTTTATAAAATTCATGTTAAATTTCTATATTCCAAACAAACCTTAGAAACAAAACAAAACTATGTATTTTGTGAGAGACAAATTATAAGAAACTCTCTGGCCCAGTCATGATTCATCTAGCCCGGCACAGTCACCAGTGTTTCCATGCGTCTCAAACAAGAAAAAAGGAACTCATCGTCTGTCATCCCCGCCACCGCCGCTGCCGAAAGGATCGACTCCGTTGGCTACCTCCCATTAAATGTGGCTTTACTTACTATCTCCGTTTCAAAACATAAACATTTTTAGTTTTGAATAAAGTCAATTTTTTTTAATTTTTACTAATAATATTTAAAAAATTACATACTTTTAAATATAAAAATATAATTTTTATAAAAACTTATTTCATGATAAATTTTAAAAATATAATTTTTATATGATAAAATATTATTAATGATTAAAGTAATAAATATTTGATTTTGATTAAACTTAAAAATACTTATATTTTGAAACGAAAGAGTACCATCTGAAACCCTGCGTCCTGTCGGATTGCATAACCGGATCGAACAGAGTAGCGGCCGCCGTCACCAACGTGTCAGTTTCAGTTCACTTCCTCGTTGACGAACACCCCCCCTCCCCAACCCCACCATCAAGATGGAGTCCTCTCGGACGGCGTCGATGTGCACCCTGGTCAAGGCGCAGGGAACCCACTCGTTCGACGTATTCGGAATTTCGGATACAGTCTGCACAGGGGAATGGGCATGGGCTTCAACAAGTACATCACCTCCAAACTTTGGAGCATCAATGCACCGCCTAAAATGAAAATTGCTCTGAAGGTTCATTCATAATTGTCTCCCTACAGGCCAACAACTGAAAAATAGGAGTACATGTACTTCAGTGGCATGCCCTCACTGTGATGGAGGAGAATCTACCTCATAGTAGTACTTTCTTAACATGTCAGTATGTTAAAGTAATTTGGAAGGAAGTGAAGAAAAGAAGTGGTTTCAAGATAAAGCAAGACATTATCTGTTCAGAGCGCTTTTGGCTTTTTGACTTGTTGAAGAAGTGCTCAGAGAGAGAAGTAACAATTTTAGCTATTTCATTTTGGCACATTTGGGAGGCAAGGAATGCAGTGAGAAATGGAGAATCTGAAGTGAATCCTCTCTGTAGTGGAGAAAATTATGGCATATGTTGACATGGTGTTGCAGCACTGCTATCAAATAAAAGCTTCCAACAGGTGTGACCCTAATAAGCCAATTCGTTGGGCTCCACCACCGGAAGGATGGGTGATGGTAAATGTGGATGCTGTAGTTTTTGAGGGTGCAAATAGAATGGGCTTGGGTGTTGTGATCAGAGATCATAATGGAGATTTTCTAGTGGCTTGCAAACAAGGAATAGATAAGATCGCAAACCCGGAATTAGCGGAGGCCGTTGCTTTCAGGCGGGCAATCTGTTTCACTATGGAACTTTCATATAACCAAGTAATTGTGGCATTTGACTGTGCTCTCAAAAACAAGGTACGATCAGGGACAAAAGATCGCTCGAATACACGAATCATCGTCGAAGACATCATAAGGATTAAACAAATTTCTTCATTTTCTCTCTTTTATCCATGTTAGTAGGTGTTGTAAGAGTAACTCCAACAGATATTTAAAATTTTAGTACCTAAATTAGTGTTTAGGTAGTTGTTATATTGGTACGGATAACAAAAAAAGTTCTCAAACTCCAATAAGTACTTAAATATACATAGGTAAAAAATTTTAAATTAGCTATATCATCATAAATTATGATTTGTGAGCTGTTTTTAGTAAGGTTTTCGGAGGATAGGCTGACCTAAAGCATTGCTGTATGTAGATATCGGATTTGGTGGAGTTGGAGATAGCTAAAGTTTAGATATTGATACAGGTATCTGTTGAACTGCTGTTTTTTTATCTCAAGTATCTAACGGTTTTATTGGAGTTGCTCTAATGAGGTACCTCTTGCATTGGCTAAATCTGCCTATGATCTCTCTGAATCTGTTTGGCATGATGTTCCACCAGAGTTTCTCAGATAGAGTATACTCTATGTAATGATGGATATTAATCAATGATAAGCTACCTGTTACTTAAAAAAAAAAAGTACATCTCCGGCGTGTTCGCCATCGGCGGCTTCGATTGGGCGCTGCGCTTCTGTCCTGACGGCTTCAACGAGTCGTCCAAAGATTACGTCTCGGTTTATCTGGAGCTCCTGAGCAAGGACGCCGCGGTGCCCGCGCGTGCTTCCTGCGACCTGAGATTGGTGGACCTGGCCACTGGGTTGTCGTCCTCGGTGCACAAGAGTCCAGGGTGTTCAACCGAGATACAAACTGGATGGCTATGATGACAGAGGCTCTGATCAGCGCGTGCTTCTCACCTTAATAAAATTTTTCATAAATAAAAATTAAATTATTAACTTAAGATGACTTATTTCATATCGAAAATCAATCTTATTAAAAATAATTCCTAACCTAGCAACCAAACCAGCTCTAAATGTGCTAACTGCGTGGCTATGATGACAGAGGCTCTGATCCTTCACTTTGAAAGCAAATAAAAACGTGATATATGTAACTGGAGATAATAAGATATTACGAGTGAATAAGAAAATAAGAATACTGACTCGATTGTATTTGAGAAACTTCAAAGCAGGCAAAACAGGCACCGTTCATAGCAAAACCAGGCTGGAAGTCTATCCCCTAGCTCCATTTCAATAGGTATTTGTCACAGCACAAACAAACTCGAATTCTGAAGAATTCACCTTGATATGTCTACCACAATCCACGCCAGCAAGATAATGGGTATCTCCATTCAACAGTTCTACAAGTATTTGCACTATAAGAAAAATTTAAAAACTACCCAGTCATAAACGCAGCAGACAG